>JABXWE010039332.1:0-10376 GCA_014611495.1 Limonius californicus
CAATACTGAAAGATGAAAAAGGTTTAGGTTAGGTTAGGTAGGTTAGGTTAGGTTAGGTTAGGTTAATTATTTAAATAGAAAAAAGGAAAGTAGACAACAATACTGAAAGATAAAAAAGTTTTAGGTTATGTTAGGTTAGGTTAGGTTAGGTTAATTATTTAAATAGAAAAAAGGAAAGTAGACAACAATACTGAAAGGTAAAAAAGTTTTAGGTTAGGTTAGGTTAGGTTAGGTTCGGCTGTTCAAAATTATAATCACTTCATTTTATATTTTGGATTTTTTTTCCTGGATTTTTTTTCCTATGGATGTTTTTTCCTTGGATTTTTTCCTGGATTTTTTTTCCGTGGATTTTTTTTCCTTGGGCTTTTTTTCCTACAATCGATGGTACTAAATCCAAATGATTTTCTCATGTTTTACTGGATATTGAGGAACTGTTACTGCAAATTATAAATGAATCCTTTAAAACGAGAACCAAAAGTATATAATTCAGTCCGATTAATATGTTGCGTTCATTTAAGAAAATCCTAGATCACACAGCCAAGAAACAGCTGGAAAACTATCTACAAAACAATGAAATTGTAGTTAATGTACAATTTGAATTCCGTAAAGTGTAAACTCGCGTGAAACATTGTTAAATTTATTCTTTGTTAATTGGAAATTAAATATAGAGCAAATAAAAAAAGTGGTAGCGGTGTTTCTTGACTTCAAGACTTTTGGCAAAAATTAAAAATTTCTCATATTAAATTATGATTACTTATCTGGACAACATAAATTACTATTTACAAAAGAGAAGTCTCCCAAGCGAAAGAAATATGTTTAGGAGCTCCCAATGGGGTCCACTGTTATTGATACTTAACATTAAGGGGATCCTAAACTAGGGTGACCAGATTTGTAAAATAAGAAAACAGGACAGAAGATATTTGATGGGGGGGGGTTAAAATAAATAATTAAAATTTTTAATGTTTAAACATAACAAATTTCAATATTTTCTCTGGATTAACACCCTTTAAAAATTAACGTTATTGTAACTATCTCTGTCGGTATTGTGATTTACTATCCATTATACAAGGCATATAAATCTCAATTTTGGAATTATGTAGTATCATTAAATAAAGGTAACACTATATTTAATGTTTATCTATTTACTATATTTATTTCAGATTTTGGTTGGAACAAACCCGTTTGGGACAATTGAGCTGCATGATTCTTCGAATCAGATTTGGTGCAAAAATATTCATTGGATTCGAGCCCTGCGGTTATCCGATGATTGTCACAGTTGCAACATTCAGTTGAAGCTACAGCCATCTGTTAACAAAAAGAAGGTTGCAGGTTCTAAACTTATTTTACAAGCTGTAAGGCCTATACCAGTAGGCCAAGAACTGTTATTATGGTTTTCAGAAGATATTTTAGCTACAATGCAAATGGTATTTCTAACTCCTGCCAATATACAAGGTTTGTATTTACAATTTTAATTATAACTAAGTTAAGATTATAGTTTTACTACAGTAAAACTATAATCTTTGCTTACAAAGTCCGTGTTAAGCAACATATACTTCACTATGTCAGTCTACTATTTAATAGCTATTTTAATAATGTGGCAGTAAATGCGCTATAACAAAGATCCCAGAGTCGTATAAGGTTGTATAAACCAACGGAGTAAACATTTAGTATATAATTTTTGTATACCTTTAGAATCCTATACTAAAAAAGTTTAATTATCTAAACATTACAAAACAAAAATGCTGACCCTTTACTTGCAGTAGCAGTACTTATTGAATTATGTCAGATAGATAGGACAGTTTTGTCACTTTCGGTGGATTTCTTGATCGTAGTATACTTTGTGGAACATTCACAAGAAGTACAGAAGTCAAGACACTTATAAAATAAATTAAAGGAACCTTCAATTTACGGTCTTTTAAACCCGCTTACATGTTGCAATTGACGAATAAATGTAGTTCAGGATATTATTTAAAAACTACATTAACGGTAGAATTTGAAAATGTATGTATGTATGTAGGTATGTATGTATGTATGTATGGCTTAACACCCCATGGAGAGGTTGCGCCGCCTCTGACGAAGCTTTCTAGATCGATTCTGGGTAGATCAGTCCCCATACATTTGAAAATGTACGTTGCTAAAATTTTGTAAAAATCCCAGCTATTTAAGATAGCATTTAAGTATGTTAAGTGGATTCGTCCAATTTATAATGTTTTTTTTTGCAGAAAGTTGATAAGCTGTTGACAAATCGTTTAATAACATTTTCATGTATTTTGGAGCACATTACAAACCAAAATGGACATAGTTAACTGAATAGTCTGTTGAATGCCATTCTTAGTATTCAAATATGTTAGTTTTGGGGTGATATTAATCATGTTCCTTGTGCTTGTGAATAACACTCGTGCTATGCACTCGTGGTATTCCCTAAAAATAGTCTGCAATTCTACATAACTTACTTATGGTATTATACGTGTATAATTCAGGAAGTAATACATAATATTAAAAGATATTCATTTAGAATTAAATTACCTATACTACCATCAGAAATATATAGGCTGATCTATATTAAACCATTAAATTATTATTATTTTGACTAAAACCAGAAGTGATAATACGGAACTGTTCAGTCTAGCGGATATCTAACAGTATCCATTAATACTGAAGCTTTATCTAAATAATTCTACCCACTAATATATAAAAAATTATATGTAATGGCCCTAAAGGAAATACGAATCCACTATATTAAAATTTACTAACCTGTATTTTTCCTAAATATAGTTTTAGTATGATTCCTACGATTTTCTGTTTCAGGACAGAAGAAATATGTATGTACACGTTGTTCGGCTTTATACGAATCTCCAAATCCATTAAAGTTGCATATAATGTTGAAATGCAGTCGACAATCTATATTAGATCTTTGGGATAAATTAGCAAACTTGCTGATGCAGAGTAGCAGAAATAATTCTACGGAATATCGACCTTCTACCGAATTTACTTTTCAACTTACTCCGGAACTTTCTTTGTCGAAACAGAAAACAGCAATGGATTTATCAATCTCCAATTCCTCGGTGAATATAAAGCGACCAATTTCTCATCCATCCAACTCAGATAGCTGCTACCTGCCGTGCTCATCTCCTCAAGAAGCTATGAGAATTTTACATCGACCATATTCAGAACCTCCTGATATTCGCCATTCTGCCTTTAAACCAGTTCAGAAAATGGAACCATATAATAATAAACAAAAATCTGAATTAATGTTGTACAGTGTACCTAACGCCCAGTTTTGCTGGCCTAACTTCTCCTATGATCAAACTATGTGTAATCAGAACCATTTATTCAACAACGGACGCTGTAACGATGAGGCCCAAATAGAAACTTTAGTAAGCAGTTTAGGAAAATCTAAAGAAGGTCACGTTTGCTTGTACTGCGGAAAATGTTACTCTAGGAAATATGGATTGAAAATTCATATAAGAACCCACACTGGTTACAAGCCTCTCAAATGTAAATTTTGTATGAGACCATTTGGCGACCCTAGCAATTTAAACAAACACGTTCGACTTCATGCTGAAGGTGATACACCGTACAAGTAAGTATGACTTTAGTTAATTTATAACGGGTGTTGAAAAATTCAACTGTTTAGCGTTGGCCATGACTTGATAAACGTATGTTGCCATAGAAATACTAGTACATAGGAAATTTATGAATTATTTGCATTATAATGAAAGAATAGAAAACAATATTAACGTTTGACTAGAAATGTTATTACTTTTATTGTAGAAAATGGTCCGCTTTACTTGCTTCGAAACGTTTCTGAACTCTTCGTCTGATAATTTAATGCAGTCTCCAAAATTGGAGTCTCAAGCCTGAAAACCATTTACTACAGTAAATAAATCACGGGCACAATCAAGAACGTGTTCTGAAAGTAAAAAAAAACGATTTTGAATAATTACAGATAATATGACATATTTAGTGACAGTCGACTTCAGTACAAGCGGGTTTTATTGTTGTACACCCGTTATTATTTCCACCGTGAAAAATCGGCTTTATTGATAAAAAATAGAATGCAGAAAAAGAGTCAGTTGAAAAGGGCGAGCAGGTGCAAGGAAACTGGTAGCCTTAATTAGATACAATTTAATAACGTCCCCCAATGTAAACCATCTTTCTTTAAACAGTCGGCGAAGGCGTCCGATGTACCACCTTTCAGTTCGACTCTTAGATTCTTCTTGATGCCTTCTTCATCGTGAAATTGTTCCCTCTTGAGAACAGTTTTATGTTTAGGTTAAAGAAAAAATTCGACTGCTAACAAGTTAACTGAATAGAATGGGTAGTTAACCTCAACAACGCTGCATTTCATGAGAAATGACTTTACAATTAGTGCAGAATGGGCAGGTGCAATTATCTCTTCATTCAATCAAAGTAGAATGCACTATTTACTATTTATTCTACATGTGGAAGTTCTTTATGGACCACATGCTATTTATTAATAAAGCTAATCAGCATGGTTTAGATTCTAGATATTTAAACGAGACTTTCTGGGACTTGGTTGTAATTTTCCAATTCACTACGAGTTCTAGTATTTTGTCTCAGAATCATACTGAAATGCAATGACTCATCATCAGTGACAATGCGGTTAAGAAAATTTGCATTGCGTGAACGAAGCTTGTGCACCATGCAACACTTTTCTATTCTGTTCAAGATGCATTTTGCACAGATCTTCCTTTATTCCAAATCTTCACAAAGAATTATTCGAATCATTTTCTTATTGATTTTCAGTTGCCAATCTGCCATCATTTTGAGGGTCATTCGCCGATATTTTTCCACAATTTCACGGTTATAACATCATCTTGAACATCCTCATGTTCATCATACACAGTTTTCAATATTACATACGTTTCTGTTGTAGTTCTCTCTAATTTACAAAAAAATTAATACTTACTCGTTACTCCATGATGGCCAATAGAAAGAGGTTGTACGCGAAGATGAGTTTACCGTTTATCGTTTTTACTTTGACTATTATACTGTTCCTTTTTTATACATCGTTACGTTATGTGAACTTTTCAAGATGTATGCTATTCCTGCTGCAGTCTAATCCTTCGTAATTTAACATATTTATGAAGTATGTTCGATAAGATTTCCTAATGTTTTTCTTCCCTTTGGAAAAGTAGACTAAAATACAACATCGTTATTCTGATTTCGCTCGGCAAACTCAGTTTTTACATATCCGCGGTGTTCCACAATAATAATAAATTTAACTTAACAGTAAATTTTGGGCCATCAATGCGCATTCTACAATGCTTAGTTAGAAAAAAGAGTACATTTTAGAATGAACAGTATTTTGCCGCAAATGTTAAAAGAAACTGTGATTTGCAGGTCTTTGGTAATCGAGAATTGTTATTACAACATTTACGTGTACTACCAATAGCATTGCTATAAAAATATAACAAAATATATAACAAAATCATATTTCAATATAGAATTTTTATTTATGTAGCTACAATTACACAATTACTTTTAAAAGATTAAATAAGTTTGTAAAACAATATTTTTGAACCTACCAACATATGCTGTATTTTCAGACTCAAGAGTAATTATAGAATTAACTTTTAAATTTTGATGTAACTCTCTGGAATACTCTGTATATAGACAATTAAAAAATTACCTTGTCTTACCGGGGTTGAGCTGAATCTGTGAGTTTTATGTATATAAGTACTTATGGGAACTCACCACTAAACAGTATTTCTTGTTTCTTTTGTTGGTAAGAGATTCCCACAAGTGTTTGCTACCTTATCTCAATTATAAACCGTTTCTATTGTTATATGGAATCACAAAAATTTATAATTTACACATTTGAATATGATTAAAACTATAAGTAAAATTTATTTCAGGTGCGATCTCTGCGGAAAAATTTTAGTTAGGAGAAGAGATTTGGAAAGACATTTAAAATCACGGCACATGGGTGATATCCATCCAGGAAGAAGCATTGCTGTAGAAACTAATACCAGCGAACCTGATATAACTGATGAAGATAACGAAGAACTGTCTGTTGACAGATAATGAAGGCTCACTGTAACATATGAGAATCAATAATGTTGTCACTATTTTGTTACTTAAAGTTCCAATTCTGTAAATTATATATTAAAAAATAATGAAATTTATATTTTTGAATTTGTTGTAATTATTGCTACTTGAGATACATAATATACACAATTGCTAATGTACATTTCTTTAGCGTACATAAGGGTTGCCAAAAATTATTCTGATCGAGCGATATATACTCTATTTTCCTTAGGACATGCAGTATGTTCATTAAAAAAAAACTCGCAGCTGGTCATGGTAAATTTACGTATAGTGTCTTCTTACAGCATGCACTTTATAGGAAGCGAAATAACGAAATTTACTAATTTTTAAATCGGTACGGAAAACACGATTTAATTGGTAATAAAACAAATTTCCGCCTGTATACACTGGTATACACATGTTAGTTGATTTTCTGAACAATTTGAACTTTATAATTAAATAATAATTAGATCTTCACGTTTCATTTCCGAAACAGGTCGATTCCGAATCGCTTACCGTTAAAATGTATTCCTATGTATACGTCAAAGTGTATCACATACCCCACATAACCTCGAAATGTGATTGTTGTTGTTGTTGTCATTTATAAGTGGCATTATGACTGTCAATTGTAACATATGGACTAAGCCATACCTTGATAAAAATTTCAAACCCTGCTAGAGTTTTCTTTTTAATGAACATACTGTAAATATTTTATGAAATTGATATATTCGTGTTTTGGACTTCAATGCTTACACAGGCACATATTGTATGCATGCAGGTTGTAAATGTTTACTATCAATAAAAAAAGGCGTCAACTGATTGAATGCCTTCTATGTGCATGTACGGTATGATCAACAAAATTTTCAATTGGAATTGTCTATGGAAAACAAGTCGTGTGTCTTTACTTACGCCATATAATTTGTAACATCTATCACAATTATTAAATCATTGTCAGAGTGTAGTTGAGTGGCTACTTATTTCCAATTACGGAATATAATATTTGCAAAGATTACGATCTTCTTATAATTAAACTGAATATTTCAATTACTTGGCAGATCTAAATCTCCCCTCAGTTTTCAGTCCCCCGACTGACTTAGCCCAGTTCATGTGAAAAGCTTTCAGTTCTATTTCTTCATAATTTCTGCTTTCGCTGTTTTTGACTATTTGATTAATATTTATTAGGCGAGGACGTATTTTATGGTTATGCTTCTAATTTCCCATTGCTGATTTTTTTTATCAGTTCATCCCTTTGTTCGATATGTCCCACTACTTAGTCTCTCCTTTTCTGTATGTTTCCATATTTTTCTTTTGTCTCCTAGTAGTGCTAGTACCACATAATATCAGCTATTCACATTATTCACAGACTATCTTCTTGTTTATAAAAGTTATACATTTGATATTACTGTGGTCCTGGTTATTTTGCTGAAATTGAAATAATTGAGGCAACGGCTGCGATGAAATAGCTTTTATGGCCGCAGGAAATTTATAATAAGATATTCGGGGTGTTCTGTGATTCTATCCGGTATCTCAAGTAATTAAAAACTGGTGCCGGGCTTTCAAATTAGGAAAGAAGTCGTATCGACATGTACCAGCTGCTGGACCACCAAAAACTGTTATCACTCGGGAAAATATTGATTTGGTCCATGATATGCTACTGAGTGATCGGAGCATTACGTTCAAATATACAGGGTGTATCAGAAATAGGTACAAATATTTAAACCAGTAATAGATTGGCTCAAGTAGAATTCAATGGTACTATTCATTTTTCAAAAATCATTAAATTTATTTTTTTGAACTAAAAAATAAAAAATTTTTTTTATTTAATACTTAGCATATTTACAATCTGTTGCTTATGAACAATAAGTGAATGTTGTGAGATTTGATTAACGTAATTAACTAACTACATATAGACTTGCTTAGAACAATCCAGTGATAGTTCTTATCGTATAAATTATCTAACTAATTGTGTAATTTAGTAAGTCAGCACGTCAGTCCTTAAACAAACCTGGTGGGCAGGTCCGAGGGTTTGAACCTCTTCAACCGTCGAGTGTCGTTGATGTGTGCTAGCTGAGTGGCTAGCTCATTAGGACGAATTGTAAGTCGAGTTCTGTATTTAACACTGCAAATTTTAATTACCTCGCACGCTGACTTAATGTTAAGATTTTTTTGTATTATATGGTTTGGCACATACCAGGGAGCGTTAACGATACACCTAAGCACTTTGTTATGAAACCTTTGTAGGATTTCAATGTTAGAGGTACTGGCAGTACCCCATAGTTGTACGCCGAGCGTCCAGATGGGTCGGAGAATAGATTTATACAGTAAGAGTTTATTTTCTAGTTTCAGTTGAGATTGTCGGCCAAGTAGCCGGTACATCTGACTGAATTTGATGGCAAGTTGTTTTCGCTTCGTAAATATGTGTTTTAGCCATGTGAGCCGCCGGTCGGAATCGGGGTATTATTAAGCGTTACCGGTGGACATGCACCTCTTCTCGTTGTAAACGTGATATGCGATGATTTTGAGGTGTTAGCTTGAATTTTCCACTTTCTCATCCAATCCTCTATTAGGTGTAGGGTGTTTTGGAGGTTTTCAGTTGCGACATTCGGGTTGCTATCTGAAGCTAATATTGCTGTGTCATCAGCATAGGTGGCTATGGTTGTTGTGTTAGTTGTTGGTAGATCAGCTGTGTATATTGTGTATAGGACTGGGCCAAGTACGCTGCCCTGGGGCACTCCAGAAGCAATGGGGTAGAGTTCCGTTAGTTCTTCGTTTAGTTTGACCATAAAAAAAATAAAATAAAATTTTGTTTAAGAACTGCTGATGATACATAGAAAATTCATTTAAGCTGTAGAAGGTTATTACCTAATTGTAAAGTAAATCCAAAGTGGCAAACACGTAAAAACTTGTCTGGCTTATGATAACAATAACAGACTGAATAGAAATTACTGACCTACCTTATAGTATTGGTTTGGGGCAGGTGATAAGAAATTTCTTGCACTTCTATCTTACTCTCCTTTGCATAACATGTCTTTGAACTCAAATTTTTGTTATTATCCTGCGGTACTCAAACAATTTTGGGTCAAATTTTCAATTATTATTTTCTCATATCTTAAGGGTCCCATTGCCAAAGAAATGTTTTTTCTAGTTGTATTATATATTGTAATCTACCATCGGATTTAATATTTTTACCTATTTCTGATACACCCTGTATTGCTGTGACATGTGGCTTTTCCGTTGGAAGCGTTTTGCACGAGGAATTGGGCCTGAAAAAGTCTATGAGCAATTTGATATTAATGGACACGGATTTGGATGAATTTTTGGACAGATTTGAAACTGGGTTCTTCCCTTTAATCCAGAGGCAAAACGACAGAGTATGCAATAACGGTATCGTGGTTCTCCGCCCTCATGGAAGTTTCGTGTGACTCCATCGGCCGGAAAGATAATGGCAACAGTGATTCTGGGGGAGTTCTTCTCGTCCATTATTTACCATGTGATCACACAATAACCGGAAACTATTACGCAAAACTCATACCAATAGTTCTTGAAGCTGTAAGACAGAAAAGGCGTGGAAAATAAATACGCGGAGTTCTGTTCCACCAAAACAACCTTCACAAGATCTTTGTTTCTATGGCTGTTATACATAATGCTGTATTTGAAATTTTAGAACAATCCCCATATTCGCAGATCTGCCCCCAGTGACTTTCACCTATTCCCCAAATTAGAAAAACATCTTCGGGGAACTCATTTTTTGAACGATGAAGAGGTAAGGGTTGCTGTGAATGAGTCCCCTTTTAGGGGATTATGTTGAGAAATAAATTATGTCAAATGTTTTTTCTATATCAAGGACAATAAATGATGAGCCACTCTCGTACAGTATCCACCTACTTAAGTAAACAAAAATAAATACAACAGAAATATTGTTTGTATGCAGTATTTAAATACAAAGTGGCAATTGAAAATAACGAAAGATTATTTATGAATTACTAATTTTTCATGTTTGAGTAGCCTCTGTTTAGAGAAAATATTCGGGTTAAACGAAAAATCAACCACCATGTATAGGACGAGCAGTGGTTGTAGATGTGAAGAATGAAATCAAATCCTAAAAATCTCTTACACCTAGTTCATCATGACGATGTTTATTATACAGGGTGTCCTTTAAATACCTTAAAAGCTTCAGGTAGCACTCTTCTGTAAGAAATACAGTCCTCAAAAACACTAACACGAACTTCCTATAGTGCTTAGTTTCCTCACACGAGACACTTAAAGAATATTATACTTGGCAACGTTGACGATGTCTTTGCATTTATGGAGAATTTAATTAG
>JABXWE010039335.1:0-11639 GCA_014611495.1 Limonius californicus
AATTTTTTTTTGGGTTAAATTAAAGATATTAAAAAACTGTAAAAATAATGTATACATTCTTCAAGTCGATAAAATTAGACGTTTCTCTTAAAATCGAAGGCGAAATTTTATTAAATTTACTAGGATTATCAAGATGTAATGGTAAAAAAAATCAAGTAGTTGGCGGCATTTTTTCGTTTCCAAACTTTCAGAATACAAAAATCAAGCAGTCATTAAAATTTTATTTTGACCAATATCACAAAACAAGCTAAATTAAATAATAAACTGAACAAATAAAGTAACATTGCAATGCAATTCTGTTGGAATAAGTTTAAGTTAAAGAATGTGTTCAAAACTACTGCCATCTGAGTCGATGCACATTCGGACTCGCCTTAAGAATGAACGTCGCATGCGATGAAATATCCCTTGTTTGTTACGGATGGTCTCACATGAATCTATGATCCTTTGCCGTAATTCTTCAATATTGTTGACCGGTGTTTGGTAAACAAGAGATTTTAAGTACCCCCACAGAAAAAAATCCATTGGATTTAGGTCGGGAGATCGTGGGGCCCATTCAAGCACTGGGCTTGCTCGTCCTATCCATCTACGAGGAAAAGTGGCGTTGAGATGCTGACGAACAGGAAGGCTAAAATGGGGCGGTGCACCATCTTGTAGAAACCACATTTTTCTCCGAACATCTAAGGGCACATCTTCTAGCAAATTTGGAAGGTCGTTGGTTAGAAACTCCAAATAAAGTGCTCCAGTTAATCGATTTGGAAGAAAATGCGGTCCTATTAAATGGTCTCCCAATATTCCAGCCCAAACGTTAAACGAAAACTGTTGCTGGTTTTTGGTTGCAATAGTCGCATGAGGGTTTTCTTGTGCCCAATGATGGTTATTATGCAAGTTAATAACACCGTTTCTATTAAAGCCAGCCTCGTCAGTAAACAGTGTGACTAAAACAAACTCATGGTCCTCGGCATGTTGTCTTAGTACTGCATGACAAAGCTCCAGTCGTGCTTGACAGTCTGCAGGCAAAATCGTTTGGGTCTTTTGGATGTGGAACGGATGTAACAATTGCTCCTGCAGAACTTCCCATATCGTTGAATTTGATGTTCCCTCTTGTGCTGCAATTATTCTAGTGCTTGTGCTTGGATCATTCTCTACCGAGTGTAACACCCTCTCTTCCATTTCAACAGATCGAGCCGTCCTAGGTTTTCCGCAATTCCTATGCAGATCTATCAAACACCCTGTTTCTCCCGCTCGTCGATGCACATTTACAAATGTTTGCCTATTTGGTACTTGCCTGTTTGGGAACGCTTCTTGATACAGGCGACGAGCTTTTCGGGAATTTCCCCTTGCCATTCCATAAAAGTAAATCATGTCCCTTAGCTCCGCAGTTGAATACATTATTTAGCAAAATTACGGGACTTCAAATACTAAGTGAAGTCGAAGTAGCAACTTGACATTTACATTTTGAAAAAAAACTGCTTGATTTTGTTTAGCATTGCACCTTGATAATATCGGTTTCAGAAAATTTAATAAAATTTCGCCTTCGATTTTAAGAGAAACGTCTAATTTTATCGACTTGAAGAAAGTATACATTATGTTTACAGTTTTTTAATATCTTTAATTTAACCCAAAAAAAAATTCAATTTTATGTCGGACAAAAAAGTTATCCTCAAAATAAAATTTGGGTTTTAGGTTATCAACCCTTTGACGTTAACATATTTACCTATTTGGTAAATCCGAACACCCTGTATAGTTTCAAATCATATAAATTTTGATAAATACCGGTGATAGTCGGACGCGAGAGAGGGAATATAAATAGGTTGAGTAACGGAGCGTTAATTACGGTGGTAGATTAGAGATTAGATTAGGCCTGACTATAAGGATATAATTTAGGAGTTACCGATTTCGTCCATATTCCAAAAGCACCTAGCCGCACTAATATTACCTACATCTATTGATTTATTAATTCCATATTCGACATTTTTATTATGTTCTTTAACTGCACTTTAATAACAAACAACTTTGCACATGCTAATTTGATAATTTCTGGTCGTAGATCAGCAGCGTCTTTTAATTTATTAACCTCGTAATAATAGTATTCAAATATGTTATAAAGAAGCTGAAATGTAAAAGATGAAAGGCCAGTTAAATGGTTTTATAGTTCATCGACTATTCTGATGTCACAATGGTTGTTTAGAATTTTTATTTACAACGTACTTTTATATCATGGGCTTATTTCAATCAAATTCGCATAGTTTAAATAGCATTTGTAAAAGATTCATTGGATCACATTGTTATATATAGAAATTTAATAGAGATTCAATTATGGAAACAATTTATTAAATAAGTAAAACATTTATAGTTATTAGACATATACAAGCAATTTTTGTCACATCTTATGGCCCATTATATCTACCAATAAAAACAACGATGTCCTTTATTTTAATATAATAAATAAATGGATGGTCGGCAACAAATTCCAGAACTGGTGGTGAAACATGAAAACCCGATAATAGTGTAATGAAGCCTGTAATAAAAGAAGTTAAAACTGGCCATCTGTCGAAAAATTAATACGACTCACCAGCAGTTCTAGCGGCAGCAGTCGTTCCTTCTTCTTCTACTTCAATAAAAGTCTTTTGAATGATCTTGCTTATTTTCAAACGGTCTTTATTAGCACCAAATCCAGTAAAATCAGCGTTGTTTGAAAATGGTTCTTGAATACCCATCTGTCAAATACCCAACTATAATATTGAATGGAATAAAACCAAGAATGCCATTAAATGAAATGAAGTTTATTTAGAAAAGTTATTCAATTCCGATCCGTTTCTTCAACTTTGACTTTGACATTGAGGAGTGCGTTTCCTTTGTGAACAAGCGGCTCCGCTAGGAGCACTACAATAAAGTTATGGTACTATTAAAACTATGTACCTACTAGCACCGTCAAAGACCATATATTCTACAACTTCTATATACGACTACTTTCGGTAGGATTTATTTTGTAAATACTAAATTTAATTTTGGAAAAAGCAAACTAAAAGCCTAACTTATAATTATTTATTAATAGCTATATCCGGAAAAGTTACTCCAGATACTGCAAATTTCTATCCTTAACCAATACAAATAAAATTACTTACAGCCTCTAAAATGGGTTTAAATTGGATACTGGTCTCCAACTTAAATTTGGGTATCACCACATGGGCCCGTCCATACTTGTAAGCGGGAGCAACAAGGACATCAGCAATACGTTCTTCTAACATAGACAAGCCTTCAACGTCATTCGGCAAAACGAAGGTCATACTGATATCCTCCCCTTCGTATGGCATTTCCAAAAATTTGGCATTCAATTCGTCACTTACATAACCATTAAATATATCTGCCATTTCCATCATCTTGACTTGTATTTCGTTCTCCGTTTTGATGTGGAAAGGTCGCAACGTGGTAGCATGATGACGAAATTGTTTAATCCATTTTCCTCGGAAATACATAGCATTAATTACGACTGCGACCGGATGATCTTGCAAATCAGTTGGGCTAACCAAATCTTTGATTTTATTTCGCGTTTTCTCCTCCACCCAATAATTCATCTCATTTGCAGATTCTTGCGTTTTATCAAAATTCAAATTTTCTACCTCGGCGTTAAATACATTAATGGCAATGGTCTTGAACTGGTCACTAATTTGAAAATCATTGTTAAGGTAGACTTTATTGGCACTGGTTAAATCATAATCTTTAGTGCTTTTTAGTTCTGAAGACAGTTTGGAGAAGACTTCATCGATATTTTCTCTGTCGGCAGGAAGGTGCAAACCATCAGAGATCTCTTGTGCGGTTTTTCCTTTGGCACCAGCATGAAAAAGAGCAAGAAGTACGTCTACCGATAAAGGACAAACCATAAAACTTCCTGAATTTAATTTTGAGAATTCCTAACAAAATATTATTAGACACATAAATTTAAAAAAATGTTTATTATTATTATTGAAATATATTTACCTTATATACGCCAGCTGTGAATTGAGAACTTCCCTTGGCGAAATGTTTCAGAATTTGGGTATCATCTGCCAAAGCTGTTATAGCTCCTAAAGTCAGCAACAGGAAAACCTTCATTTCGAATCTATAACATGAGTTATGAGTGATTAATGATAGTGATACACAAAATAAAAATACGTTTCAAGTCTGGCAGGAAATTAGAGTTTTTAGTTACAGAACCATTTCGGATTTTCCAGCGGCGCGTTCTAGTGATTGCAACGGACGCGATTCCACTGAACTGAACTTGGTTATTATATCTGAGAATCCACCAAAATATCATTCGTTATCAAGAACGCCGTGCGGTTTCTGAACATTTCAACAATCTCTGCCTATGTATAAGTTAAGAAACGCCCGAGGTAGACACCAAAACAACATTACTTGCGTGACGTTCTTAGTAACAATACGTACTAAATACAAGTTTGTACTATTTTTGTTGATATGATTTGTATTCTTTCTACCTTACCATTTCCCAAACGAATACATAAGAGAAATGTTGCTTTGGTGGAGCCCCGGCTTAAGGCAACATACAGAAAGGCGGAATATTTATTTTAAAAATTTTTAAAATTGTTGCTTTCGGAAATAATCAATTAAACCTATACTCAACTAACACTCAGTCATTACTTGCACTTCTAAATTGATTATATAAGAATTGTTATTATAAAGTTACGTACCGTCTATGCGTCTTGATGCGACGATGACTACTAAATGAATTCGACTAACTGTGGATCCAGCACAAACAAGTCCACAATAACTGGAACCTGGTATTTATATAAATAAATTATCTATAAACAATGATTTATGGAGCGTGTTTACAGCGCATTCGCAATGGTTAGTCAAGGATACGCCCTAACTTCAGATGTTTGTTAAAAACTGCAACTTGCTATGTTTCTTACAAAATGTAAATGATTATATCTAAACGTACGTTTAAGTTTAATTAAAACTGTTTATGAGCCACTATCATATTGGTGGTTGTTTGCCAGGCAACATAGGTCAAAGTGGAGGTTGCAAAGTTTCAACTTGATTAGTTTCATAATTAATAATTTCATGCCAGTTAGTTTTGAAATTGGTTTATAATAACTACACCTCGCCATAATGATAACGACACCGCAAACATGTCGTGCCGAGAGACTACAATATAATTAATTAATGATCTTCCCCTTTTATGTAATTATATCCACGTTAAACTACAATGTTGAGCAAAGGTAGTGTAACGCGTTGTTGTTCCCTAGGGAAAAAAACGGTATGGATAAATTATTAATATTGGCGGTTGTTAGGCAATGTTGCCTGCTGTGAATATTACTTAAATCTATAACAGCTGAAAATAATTATAAGGGTCTTGGGCGGCCAGCCGAGCTAAGTGTTTCTTAGAAGGAAATAAAGGTAGAGGGGTGTACAGATGGCCAAAAAAAGCAGTCTAAATTAGGCAGTGAGGTGGATAGCAGGGCTAACCGTGCCTGTTTTTGGCGTAATAACTAATTTGCGAACCTACTAACCGATTGCGATGCGATTATCCTCTAAGCTGAGGCAAGGTGTGCTATTAGTGTTACCACTTATATGTTTATATATAAAGATGGGCTGCAATTGCAATATCAGCTAACATAAGCAGTGGCGTCCTTGGCGAAATTATGGTTTATATCCCATGAAGTGTTATATGTGTTCACCCAAAAGGTTACGTGTTATCTACTTATTGTATGTGGTCTACAAGCATTGGATGCTGTTATGGTTGATATACAAGATTGATGTGTCCATGTAAGTAGTTGTTGGAAACAGTAGCGTGGTGAATATAAGTAGCTATATGAGTAGATAATGTGTGTGGCATGATTAATCATTATTCCCCTAGCAATCATTTGGGAGGTAATCAGTCGGCAGAGGTGCATCGTAAATGTGCCTACGTCGAGTTATTATTATTTATGCCAGGATGGCATCGACTGATGTTTACACGGGGAATGAGGGCGTATGTCGCCCCGTGACTTCTGTGAATAACAGAGAGACTGACTGTGGACTTGGTCCATGGCCTGGATCCCTCTGGAGGATTAGTGCACCAGAAGATATGTATAATGATCGTAATTACTGTACGCCTACAAATGACTATTACTGTACGCCTACAAACGGCTGTTACTGTACAACTATGAATGACTGCGGCCACAGCAGTTAGCCGGCAGATGAACATCCGTATCCTGTTCGAGTTCCAATGCAGGGGCAGGGGGCTGGAGAACCTCCGGTGAGTACAACTGCCCAACATTTATTGACAGATCAGTAAGTCTGTGTTTTATTATCTGTTGCATGTCACCTACCTGTCGCTGAAGAAGAAGCGCTGCAACCGTATTTCAATTTGAAAATTAAGTAGTTGTTATTCGCCCCCCCCCCGTAAGGTCGACCCTAACACGGTATTCAACTTCAGTACTTCCTATTCCTTCGGTACTTATGTAGAAAATAATACAATAGAACTCTAACTATTTGTGTAAGATATTTTGTTTTATATGGCCGGTATCAGCGCCGATCACATAACTTAAGAATGTGGTACGTATTTAGTTTATAATTTGTAGCTAGCTGGCACACTTGACAGCTAAAATGTGTCTAGGAATGGTAAATAAATAAATGCGTTATTTCGGTGTAGAGCAGGCCTATTTTGGGGTATTGAGTATTCAACCTTTATAAGGATACGTTTGTAAAATCTACGCGTTGTTATACTTTAATAAAAGTTATTAATTCATAATAAAGTGCCTTATTTCTAAAATCCCTACGCTCTAATATTTGTCAAAAGTGGAATTAAATACGGGAAATAAAATTTTTCCCCAACAGGGAAAGCTGAAATTGTGATTATGCACGAGTGCCATTTCCGTTCACACAATGAGTCTCGGCGGTCAACCCCAGATGGAGTCTTACGAACCTCAAGAGCGATCAACAACTCCGCAGCTTACTGTGGGAAAATATTCCCGAGTTTAGTGCCACGAAAGGAGAAATTCCCCTAGATAAGTGGTTAAGACTAATACACGAAAAAGAATACTTTAAACGGTAGGATGACGTTACCACCATGAGTTTTGCTGTAAGAAAATTAATGGGTCGGGTGTGTAATTGGTATTTAACATCGGACAATATATGCAGAAACTGGCCTGAATTGAAAGACAAACTTCGGGAAAGTTTTGATGTCGATGAAAGAGCAATCGGACTTTTGATTCGGGATGCAGATTTATTCAATACTAATGGGGCCAATTCGTTTTTGATCGAATTACAAAAATTGCATTGAAATATTCCCGTAAAATATTTAATTAATATCATAATTCATGGCATAGTAGACCATACGATAAAACACACGGCTTCAGCTTGCAATTATAAATGTTTGGAAGATGTAATGACGTATCTTTGTACTTGCGATCAGAATATGGCTCGTGGTTTTCCAAAATCGTTAAGCACAGCAAAATCAAATGCTTTGATTGTAACGAATTTGGGCATAAAACAGCCATTGTTCCAAAAATAGGTTCAAAAGCCTAAATGTACCCGAAAGTAGTTTATACTGACTATTTGCAACAAAAATAATCATTCAGGTAAATATTGTAGAAAAGCAAAGCGTGACAAACAAGTAAATTGTGTAGGTCAACATTCCCTAAATTTATATTACAAAGATGTTATTATCAATAAAACAAACTTTAGAGGGTTGGTTGATACTGGAAGCGAGTGTACTCTTGTACGGTCTTCTGTTCTAAAGAATCTTGGGTTGTTGGCAGAGGAAAGCAGAATTCACTTTTTTGAAATCTGTTGCTGGAAATATTTTTTAGTTAAATCAATCAATAACTCATGAAGTACAGGTAGACGATGTTAGTGCTAGTGTAGAAATAATAACTGTGGCAGATGAAGTTTTACTTGGTATTAATGTTCTGGGGTATCTAACTGCATGTAAATGTTGTGAAGGATACTACGAACGTCAAACTTTCTTCAGCTTGTCAGATATAATTCGCGAGGGGCAGTCTTAAGAACATATTTTACTGGAGTGCTTTTCATTGGTTCCAAAAATACAAAATTGGTGAACTCATCCACTAAAGCCAGTAAAAACGTGTTCCTTTTCTTCGATTTCACCAAAGGGCCTACATGGTCTATGTGTAACGTTTCAAAGAGAATGCTGTGTTTTGTAATGGGATGCAGTTTTCCAGGCTTTGCTCCTGATTGCAATTTCATGTACATACAATTTAAACACTATAGTACGTATTTCTTTACAAACTGGTGCATTGGCCAAACCAATAATTTCGTTTAACTCTTTCTAATGTTTTCTCAAACGCGAAATCATTCACATCATCATGATATAGGCGACAAAGTAACCATCGTGATGAGTTAGGGACTACCCAACGCGGAGTTTTTTTTTTTTTTTAATTGAAATTTAACTAACACTAGTCGTAGTCGACTAACCAATAGTTTAATTCTGGCCTTATCACCCTAATTACTTATCTGCTAAGAAGTCCCATCGGTCTTTACTTAGATTCGAAAACGTTAACACTAATTTCACGTGTTACCACAGCTCACTATACTCTGCTTTTCACTGTATTTGTTGAACTATTACTCTTTCACTGTTACTGTTTCACTGTTACACTATACAAGTTCAAAAGGCTTAACCCTTTTAAGCCTTCGCTCCAGATTGGTGTTGTCGAGAAGTTGTAGAACTTCAGGGTTGATGTGACCATGAAGTCTCTCCTCATGTCGTGTTGCAAACGCCTTAATTTCCTCTGTTACTGTCGGGATCTTCAGATCTCTATGTATGTTATCATTCCGTACATACCATGGGGCATCCACAATATTTCTTAGAACTTTGTTTTGAAATGTTTGAATTATATTTACATTGCTCTTACTAGCACATCCCCATAGTTGAATCCCATATGTCCAGTTGGGTTTTAATATTTGTTTGTATACTACTATTTTGTTGTGTATCGACAATTGAGATTTTCTTCCAATAAGCCAGTATATTTTCTTATATTTAATATCCAGTTCCTTGCGTTTCTTTTTTATATGCTCCTTCCATTTTAGTTTGGCGTCAAGATTTATCCCCAAGTACTTTGCCGTATTGCTATGTGGAATGTTGTTATTATTAATTGTTATTACGTTGTGCTCATGCTTATTATTAGTGAAGTTGACATGAGCCGATTTGCCTTCATTAATTCTAATTCTCCATCTTCTAGTCCATGCGTTTATGTTGTCACTTGCTATTTGTAGTTTTCTGGCTGCTTCCTCACCGCTGTCTCCAACTGCAAGGATTGCCGTATCATCCGCGAATGTTGCTAATACTGTCTCTTCAGTTCTTGGTATATCACAGGTGTATATTAGGTAGAGAATTGGCCCTAATACACTTCCCTGTGGTACTCCCGCTTTTATCTCTTTCATAACTGAGAATTCATTTTCTTGTTTTACCATAAACATCCTTTCAGTTATGTAGGATTTTAATATATCTACAACTTCTTTTGGAAAGCATTTCTCTAATTTATGTATTAGTCCCGCATGCCAAACTTTGTCAAAAGCTTGGGCAACGTCTAAAAACAGCGTGGAGCAGATCTTTTTTTCCTCGTATACTTTTTCTATGATGTCCGTAATTCTATGGACCTGATCTATCGTTGAATGTTGCTCTCTGAAGCCAAACTGGTGTACAGAAATCAGGTTATTTCTATCTATTATGGGTTTTAATCTTTTCAACAGCAGTTTTTCAAATACTTTTGGTATGATTGGCAACAATGATATAGGCCTATAAGAAGATACTTCATTTTCTGGTTTACCTGGTTTGAGGATCATAATTACTTCTGCCACTTTCCAGATATCCGGGACATGTTTTAATCTGAATGCTGCATTAATAAGGTTGGCAAGTTTTACGATTCCCTTCTTGGGTAATTGTTTAAGTACTGCTCCTGTTATTAGATCATAGCCCGGAGCTTTTTTCGAGCTAATTTCTTTAGCGACTTCTCTCGGAGTTACTAGTGTGATTTCTTCTGATTCCATTACTTCCCTATGGAGATCTATATCTTCCAATGCTTCATTTGGGTGAAAGGTTTTCTCCAAATGTGTTGCAAAAGCTTCAGCTTTTTGATGATTGCTTTTGGCCCAGGTACCACCGGCAGTTCTTATTGGCGCAATATGCGCTATTGGTCTTTTCAATTTTTTTGTGACTTTCCACAAGGAATAATCTGTCATTTTGTCGTTTGTCAGCTCTTTTAAATAATTACTGATAGAGTCATTCTTAAGCTGCTGTATTTCTCTCTTTAATCTTCGTGCAAGGTTATTTAGTCTGTTCTTATCCTCCGGTGTTCTTGTCTGCTGCCATTTTCTTCGTGCTTTTCTTTTTTCTGCCACTAGATCTCTGATTTCCTTCGGATAGTTGTTACCAATGGTTTTCTTTTTAATTTCAGGTGTATTTTCCCAGGCAGCTTGTTGTATATCTTGGACAAACTTTTCAGCTTCTTGGTTCAGCTGCTCTATTGTTCGTAAAGGTACATTTAATTGGATACGGTTATATAGGCTTTCTTGAAAACCTTCCCAGTCAGTGTATTTGTTTACCAGCGTCGGACTGCACTTTTTTGTAATTATAGTTTCACTTAGCGTTAAAATAACCGGAGAATGATCTGAGTTTAGGTCGAAGCTTTCATCGACACTTATATAATTTTCTGAAACCCTTTTTGTTATAAAGAAGTCCAGCAAGTCTGGTATCTTGTTGGGATCTGTGGGCCAATATGTAGGCTTTCCTGTTGAAAAGTAGAGGCATCCCAACTCTGTTGCTGCCTCATGCAGTTCTTTCCCTTTAGTGGTGGTAGTCCTTGACCCCACCTCGTATTTTTTGCATTGTAATCGCCTCCTATTATAAAACGCTCTCCCAAATGTCTAAGAGCGTTTAAATAGCATTCCTTTTTTTGATTATATCTAGGTGGACAGTAAATTGCAGCTACTATCAGCTTTTGCTTCCCAGTTTTGATTGCTACTACTGTGACCTGATTTTTTATGGTTTGGATGCTCGTTTCTTCATGATGGGT
Organism: Limonius californicus; assembly: GCA_014611495.1. Lineage (NCBI taxonomy): Eukaryota > Metazoa > Arthropoda > Insecta > Coleoptera > Elateridae > Limonius > Limonius californicus. The sequence goes on from JABXWE010039335.1 coordinate 11,013, forward strand.
TATGTTGTTTTTAATTATTATCGCACTGCCACCCCTGGCTGTGTTATCAGGGTGAGTAGTGTGGTAACAATGATAACCTTTGAATTTGAGGTATGATTCTCCGGTTAGATGTGTCTCAGAAATGAGGCATATGTCTATTTTTTGAATATCAAGAAATGCTTCAAGGTCTTGTTTATGTTGCAAGATTCCATTGGCATTCCAAGTGGCTATCCTAATATCACTTCTATCCATTGTTTTTAGTTTCTTGACGTGGATGCAATAGCTTTATTGCCTTTTTCTGTTTCTAATTTTATAAGTCTGTCATTTAATATTGCAAACATTTTTTCTTGTCGATCCATTCTAGCTATTAAGGTTAATAGTAGTTGGTTTGTAGTCTCATTTTCCTTTGGTACCTACTATATCGGACTGATTGTTTTCCTTGGTTTTATCCGCAAATGTATTTTGGTCATTTACCTTTGGCTATTCCCGGTTGTTTATTTTTTTATTGTTCACTTCCGGTTTGTTTTTAGTATTCTTATCTCTCCTTGCTTGAAATTCTTTAGCTACCTCACAACCCCTGTAATTTGCGGGGTGTTCTTCCATACAGTTGACGCATTTTGGTTTTACATTTCGCTGTTTTGTGCATAC
>JABXWE010039339.1:0-11568 GCA_014611495.1 Limonius californicus
CCGCGCGGTTTGTCGATAAAAATCGCTCTCCGATCATTCAAAACCGCTCCGCCGGCACACCGCTGGCTTCCCGCTATCTCTCCGCTATCGCTCCGTAGCGCACTCTGAATCATCCCATTAAAATGTACGCAGAGCGATTTGTGAGCGGTAGCGCCGCGGTTTCGAATCCGCTCCGCTTCCGCTCCGCGTCCGCCGGTCTGTGTCAACCTTAAAAGCAGGACTTACAATTATTGGATCAAAATGCTATATAATGGTCCTAGACAGGCCCTATACTCTGCGCCAACAATTTCTACTGATTTTAGATATAGAAAGAAAAACGGAAGTAATTTATCTTGGTACCAGTATTTCTCACAAAAGCGACTCAGAAGGAGAAATAGAGAAGAATAGGTGGCTAAGGAAGCCAACTAACAAAAATATGGCAGGACCATTAGATGAGAATAGAAATCAAAAACGACTAGTGCAGGGGGGTCCAGGACAAAACGCCGAATCGATATTTCACATAAAATGCCAACTGCCATTTCGCCGACCATGTCCAAAACGCCGAACGATGTTGATGACCAGAACGTCGACTCGAGTCCAAAAACCGAACGGCGCTAAACGACATCACATCGTCGGAGCCGAATACGAATCTAAATTTGTATTTGACCCAAAACGCCGACTACACATCGATTCGGCGTTTTGAGCATTCGGCAAAATGTCCACGAACGCACCTATGCGGTTTGTCCAAAGCGCCCACCACAACGCAAGTCGGAATTTTGGTTACTGGGCCACTATCGATGAGAAAAATTTAAACATAACCATTACAGCCAACTTTGGTTTATAATTTTTCAAAATTTGATCTTCTGTTTTTTTTAATTTCTTTTTATCGGATAATTTTTGTTTTGAACGGTAGGTACATTTTTGGCACCACATTTTTAAAACATATGTTACATACAGGGCGTATTAAAAATGGCGGATAATATTTACATTACGTGCTTCTACGTTCAAAACCATGCACAAAACTCTAGTACCAATTTGGTCTTAGACGAAGAGTTTTTAAATTATTAGCAATTGAAAGTTTTTTAATTTGGCAACGCTGCCCAAGTTAAACCTAAGCGGATGCATGCATTTAGTTACCTTTGATCATATATTGTAATTCCAAAATTAAATAAAGTATGTACCAACGTCATTAATGTCATTTGACAACGGCAAAATGACGTTAATGACAATCCGTTTGTTTGCATGCAGCTATCTATTTAATTTTAATATTAAAAATCCAAAAATCACTCCAGCTTATAATGCAATGTTGCTACGGCTTCCAAAATTATAAACAGCACAGATTTTGTACTGTTAAATACTAAATTATAAGTAAACTGATTACCAAAATGGTAAAATTTATATTTGATTAGGGGAGGTGGGGGCACGTTCATCCACTTAAAAGTTTATAGACTACCACTTGACTCAAATGAGATAGGTATTGCGTCTGTTTCTTCTCTGACTCTATTAAAGCACATCCTAACTAACAAATTCTGTGGTATTTCAGACATGATATACCATTTATAATTTAAAAGAAATATACAATTGTGTAGACTCACAAATGGATGAACGTGCCCCCACGATGGGGTACATTCATCCCACCCTGGGGGCACAATAATCCATTAAATACAAAAATACAAGGTACGTACTATATGTTTCAATAAAATATCAGTTCAATGAAAAAACTAAATTTTATTGATTGCAAGTGCATAGTAAACAAATAAAATAATATAACATGTTGTAACAGATCATAAATAAAACTCAAAATTCAGAAAATGAAAAAAAGTTTAAACATATAAATCAAAGTAAGCAGCCACCTAACCGAGAAAGCCATATTTCTAATTATGTTACTTTAGACTCAAAGATCCAAATCTATAATAAAATGTAAGATAATCCCTGCGCGCCACTGTGGAACATTTTAATTTTGATAGAACATCAGCTTTGTTGCAGATTGCTACATAATCAATTACCGGGTAATAAAAATTATTAGTTTTTCCTCTGCGTCGTAGAAATGTTATCTGATATCGGTTGGATTTTTCGATTTTTGCAATGATTTTCCCAATATAGTGGACTTGAGTGGTTTTGGTAACAAATTTTACTAAAACATAGTCGTCAATAGACAAATTATCTTCTTCATCTAGAGATGACATTGACATTTCACTTTCTGTATCACTCTGTTTGAAACAATCATCGGACATTTCCGATTCACTATCATCCTGGAATATTCTTCTTTTTGATTTCAGTTGTTTCTTTTTCTCTACATTCTGTGATTGATCAATAGCACCGTATTTCTTCAACATTTTCTTTTCTTCACCTTCTGCTTTCTTTTTCTTCTTCAAATTTTTTTCTTTCTCTAGCTCTTCAATTCGTTGCTTTTCAGGCGTTTCTGTGTATATTCTGGATTTTCCCTCATTACCTTTCATCTTGCGTTTCTTTTTAGTTATGTTTTCCACTTTTGGAAATGGTCGCACTGCTTCTGGTGTTATAGTGGTACGTTTCTTAATAGTTGCTTTGGGTGTATCCGCAGTATTTTTCTGGGTCACAATGTCAATTTCCTTTGAAGCTGCTGTTGATGTTGACGGAACATCTGGAATTCTCAATGATGATAGAGGATCTACATTAAGAGCAGGCAAAACAATTTCCTGGGGCACAATTACGGTTTTTTCTAAAGTTTCTTGTGATATGGATGGAACACTTGACAACGATGTTGAATTGATTTTTTCAGATTGGTCCTTTTTTGTAATTTCAGCGCCGAGGTTTGTTGATGAGGCGTTATTAATTAGTTCAGAATCAGTATGGTGTTTATGGTATACATGGGTGGCATCGAAATCACTTTCTGAGAACATTTGGGAGTTTACAGGCCATAAACCCGCTTTTTTGAAAGAATTGGTAATGTTTTTCGGAGAGAAAGCGTCAATAAATGGAGCAGCAGTCAATTTGGGAATATGTCTGATAGTTATAGTCCTACCAGCATGTGAAACAAGCCAGTCATTAAAAGATTGGGAACACTTAGATTTGAATGGTCCATAAACACCTATATCAAGCGGCTGAAGCCGATGTGACGTATGGGGTGGAAAAGATAATAATTCGATGCCATGTTCCCTGGCATATAAAATTGACGATAGCGACGCGTGGCTTTCGTGATTATCCAGTAAGATCAGAAATCTGTTATCGGGGTTGCAAGATGTATGTCTGACAAAATGTTGAAGGACTTTGTGGAAAATATCACTTGTTATCCATCCTGACTTGTTTCCAAACGCCACAGAACCATTTGGACCTTCATCTAAATACTCCTCGATGTTTCTAACCCTGGGGAAAATATAAACTGGCGGTAGTGACTGTCCAAGTGCACTATACCGACTATAGTCACTGTCTCTCCTTTCTCGGCGGATGCAATAAGGCCAACTTGTTTTTTTCCCTTTGGAGCCACTATTTTCGGTGGTTTCAAAACTGTTTGAACGCCAGTCTCATCTAGGTTGTAGATTCTATCTGGTGTGAATCCAAACTTCTTGTGCAATTTCAGGTAGTTGTCGAAAAACTCTTTTACTTTTGCTTTGTTGAATCCAATTCCTCTTGCCAGGCTTGTGTTCTCTGGTTTTCTCAGGCTTAAATCATTGTGTCTTTTCATGAATCCCTGCAACCAATCCATGCCAGTCATACCATTCACATCCCAGGAACTTGGATATTTACATTCCGCCTGTTTTGCAAATTCATAAACAAATTGTCTAATTTGTTTATAGGTCAATCCATAATTGATGTTGGCCGATTTTTTTTAGTATTTGACTATTTCACTCTCTTGATCGGTAGAAAATATATTTCTAGTGGCATATTTCGATGTATTTGAATTCTCCTCACTGTTATACCCATCATCCGAGACATACTGTTGCAAATATTGCTCGGCAGTGGTATTTTTAAGAATGTTTCTGATTCTGGATTGAAGTGTAGGCCTTTTTACTCCATGAGCTGTTGCTGCCTGACGTTGTGATAACCTTTTACTGAAAACATCCTTTACGGCCCTCCTTACAGCTACGTCACTGATATTATTGCGATCAGTTTTTGGAATGTAATTTCGGACCATCTGAAAGCAGAAGATCCTACATGTTGAAAATTGATCTACTAGAAATAATCACGCGAAACTCATATCGACTGGATAAATGTGCCCCTAAGTATGGGGCACTTTCATCCACTGGATGAATGTGCCCCACCATGCCTGGATGAACGTACCGCGTCTTACATTTTAATATTTTAATATTTGTGAGAAGAACACCGACAACTTTTGAGGTTAAGTGACGTTTTGGTATGGTTTCTCAATTATTGCGCTATCTATTCAACATATGTGTAGACTGATCATTTAAAAATTATTTACAATTAAACACTGATTTACTGAATGCAAAAAACTTACCTTTTAAGGTCGATTTTCTTTCTTTAACAATTGTTGACACTCAGCACGCTTTCTAGTCACGTTGATCATTCAGAATACTGAATGTAGGTGGTAAAGAGAAGAATTAAGAACAAACTGCGCGGGAATTTTAAAAATGCAATACAAAATCAGTAACCGATGAATGTGCCCCATGGATGAACATGCCCCCACCTCCCCTACTGATTTTACTTGCTAGACTATGAATTATTAATACTATTTAAATATATTTTTCAACGATAGTCGAAATAAATTACAAAGTTTGGTCACTAATAACTCCATAATCAAAGGATTAACACTAAATTGGTACAAACGTTTTTTGCTCTCAACGTAGAATCGCGTGATGTAAATATTATATCCGCCATTTTTAACACACCATGTATACATACATGTATAGGGTGTTTTCTAAGTACATACCATCTTCAACGCCATTTACACACTTGAGTTTTCAAACTAAACAATAATACCAGTAATTACATCAGACCAATATCTCACTAGTTGTCCAAATATTAAATACAATTTAAAATAAATTGAAATTTTCAACACCCTGATGTAGCTTGAAAACTAAAGCCCTGAGCATATACGAGGTTTGTAAATTAAGTAATGAGACTGGTAACGCAGCGTGCGAGCTGGCAACACTGAGGTCGCGGGAGTGGGAGGGGCGGTAGGTGAACATGTGATACGCCTTCAGTACGCGTTTGAACTCGCTAGAGTCGTTTGGTTGTCCAAAGCGATTTTTTTTGTGAAACAGTATTTTCTAGTGCGTTCTGAAAATGAGTGACATCAATTTCGAGCAACAGTGTGCTATCAGGTTTTGCTTCAGACTTGGGCACAGTGCAACGGAAACTTTTGCAAAACTTCGGCAGGTCTACGGAGACAGTGTTTTGTCAAGGGCCCAGGTTTTTCGGTGGTTTAAGGCATTTTCAGAAGGAAGAGAGTCGATTAAAGATGAACCTCGCAACAGAAGGCCTTCATTTTCAAGAACCGATGAAAATGTCGACAGAGTCCGGGATCTTGTGCGATCAGATCGCCGGTTGACAGAATGGTCGAAGCAGAGTTGAATTTGACTCACACCACCGTTCATCAGATTTTGAACAATGAATTGGAGATGAGAAAAATCTGCGCAGAAATGGTTCCGAAAAACCGTTTGAATAACCAAAAGCGAAAGGGGCCTTGATTTTTAAAAATCGATTGGATAATCCCTTTTATCTGGAACGTGTTATTATGGTGACGAGTCGTGGGTGTTTGAGTATGACCCGGAAACCAAGCGTCAGAGCATGGAATAGCACACTTCAACCTCTGCAAGGCAAAAAAAAGCGAAAATGAGCAAGTCGAAGATAAAATGCATGCTGATTTGCTTTTTGATAGCCAGGGAATCGTTCACAGAATTTGTGCCTCAAGGTCAAATGGTTAATCAACACTTTTACAGAGAAGTTCTTGAAAGACTTCGAAAAACGGTCATGCGTGTGAGACTAAATATCAAGAACAACTGGGTGTTACATCACGACAATAGGTCTTGTCACACAGCAATTTCAATAAACGATTTTTTAGCCAGTAAGAACATTCCTGTGGCTCCTCCGCCTTCTTATTCGCCCAACTTGAGTCCTTATAACTTTTTCCTCTTCCCAAGACTGAAGAATCACCTCAAGGGACGTCATTTTGGGATATTGGAAAACATTCAAACGGCTGTAACGGCTGTAACGGCCAGCTGAGTGCTATTCAAGTACGTCGAGCGTTGTGTGGCTTCCCAAGGCAGTTACTTTGAAGGAGACAATGTTGACTTGTAATTTTATTCGAATAAAAAAACTGAAAAATAGCAGTCTCATTACTTAATTTACACACCTCGTATGTTCATAGGAACTTTTTTTCTTAAAACTGATTAAGGAATCACCTCTTTAATTATTTTAGATTACTTCGGAAACACCCTGTATGTGTATGTATACAGGGTGATGGCGGATAATATTTATATCACCCGATTCTACGTTGAAAACCAAGCAAAAAACTTTAGTTAGTTAGTATGGCACGGCATTTATTTGTTAGTTTTGCGATTCCGCCATAGAATTTATGTCATGCCTTCAATGTCACAATTAAATTTCTTATTTCCACACCAGTCGTTTTTGATTTATTTTGTTTAAAAACAAACTAACTGACCATACTTCTGTTTCAGGTATGCACATTCGGGCCCAATACAGACACATGCAATTAATATTAGGTAAAACAAATTGAAACCTGACTATCACACGTTGCGAATAATGGCTGTATGACGACTTTGTGAACTGATTCTTTTCCCAGATATCAATGAAGTTTTATTAAAACTGATATCAACTTGTAGAAGGTAAGTGCCGTTGGGTTTAGTTTTCTTTTTCACTATTTTTAAAGCTTCCATCAAAATATGTAAATATATAATATTAACATCCTGTATCGGCGAGTACACATTTATATTTTATAATTTAATTTCATGGCATGGGTTTGTGACGGTTAACCATCTTGTAACTTTCCCATTTTCGAGACAGCCGCGACAAACTGAAACTAATGATGAGCATAATCGAATGATTAGTATTCGAATGCTTTTAGTAATCGAGATAATCATTCGAACCTAAAATTCGTGAGAAATATCTTGCATCCTACCCAGATAGCAAAGATGGTTTGATTCAAGCTTGATATAAGCTTCGCATGATAAACTTGTAAGCTTGAAACAAGCTTATCGCGACAAGCCGGCAAGCTTATAACAAGCTTGAATCAAGCTACCTAGTTAACACATAACAAGCTTGCAGCAGGCTTACGGCAAATCTGCTATACAAGTCTGTAAGCTTACAACAAGTGTAACTCAAGCTTGATGCAATTGTATATCAAGCTTGAAGCAAGTGTGAAACCAAAATGCAATAAGTGTAAATCAATCTTGATGAAAGTGTAAATCAAGCTTGATGCAAGTGTGAATCAAGTTTAATACTCAAATACTCGCTTAATTTAGCTTTTTTGAAACAAGCTTAATACACCCTTTTATTGATAGATTCAAAATCAAGATAATTTTTATACTCTATACATTTACAGGTATGGTTAAATAGGTGAACTTTTATTAGCAAGACAAGAATATAAAGACAAGTGACGAGTAAATATATAAAGTATTGAACATAGTTGAAATTAAAAAAAAATCATTAAAAGAACTTAATATCAATTAATTACACAAAACAAAATACACTAAAAAAACTTAAGTACTAACGTCTTAAAACGAATTACTTATATTAAAATAATAGTGTATTTTGTTTTGTGTAATTAATGGATATTAAATTCTTTTAATGTATTTTTGTAATTTAAAATATGTTAAATAGATTATATATTTACTCCTCACCTGTCATTTTATTTTTGTCTTGTTGATAAAAGTTCATTTACTTAAACCTTTCTGTAAATATATCAATTAAAAACAAAATTAACTTGATTTTGGCCTTACCAGCAAAAGCATGTATTAAGCTTGTTTCAGAAAAGTTATTTCAAGCTTGTATTTAGTATAATTCGAGATTGTATCAAACCTGATTCACGCTTGCATCAAGCTTGATTTATACTTGCATCAAACTTGATTGACACTTATTTCAAGTTTGATTCACACTTGCGTCAAACTTGATTTACACTTGCACCAAGCGTGATTTAGAGTAAACCCAAATAGAAAAATACATGCACGTCATCAAAACCTGCGCGCCACAAGATTCACCAGTGGCGTAACACAGTGATGTATATCAGGGATCAAAAATTTTTTTTCGAAAACTGGTAATAAATCGATTTATACATGACATCTGTTTACACACAAAATGACTTTTTTGTTTACAGTATGTAAAAACGGAAAGGTCAAAGAAAATGCCTTCCCGCGGACTCCTAACTTCTTGCTTGGAGTTTCCATATTTGAGGTTTTGTACAGAGTACAAGATCTGTTTCAATTAGTGTGCATAGTGTTTGTAGCTGGTCGATGGTGTTATAACCTTTTCTAACTGCACTGATTAGACAGTTTTGTTAGTTCTCTGCGAAGTATATCATTCATTCATCATTTCATGTAGAATACCACCTTCTCCCTTGGATTTTCCATTTTTGTTTGTTTTAGTGCATGATTTAGTACTAAATTGTACTTGTATTTTTGTGTATTGCTATTCATGCTTCTCATCCTTTGCTCTAATCTTGGTGCCCTTTGTAGAAGAGCGTATATCCACTTTGTGTATGTCCCTTACGAAAATGTATTGATTTTCAAGATATCTGCAAGCACTTCTGATATATCCTGGAAAACTGAAATTTGTCTTTTTTTAAAATTTCTAATAGGTTTTTTTATTATTAAAGTTATGGAATTGAATCTCGGTATTTTTACTTTAGCGTACTAAGTCAACTATTTTTTTTCTTATGGGCGCCATATTGGATTCTTACTTTTTTAAATAGACCATGAAAAGTGCTTTACGAGCATGTATGAGTATGACATGCATATACCAACAATAGATGTAATGTTAAAAGGTTGCATCTGGTCTTGGATAGCCTGTATATATTGTTATAGATTTCTCTCTTCTCCTTAGCTCATCTATCACTATTTAAAAAAGCATGCTTGGTTGTGTTTGTAGGTTTGATTACCGATACAGTCGCTAAATGAGAAACCGTAGACTATTGAAACCTTCAATAAGTAACTATAAGTAGTATAGAAGTACAGTATGAAATCAAACGCACCTACTACACTTCCCAGTTACCTAAAAAAGTTGATTTATAAAAGTTCAAAATTAAACTACGTTTTACTGGTTCATCTACAATATTAAGCAAGTATTGATAAATATGAATATATGCTGGACAAAAATACACTACTGAAAAATTAATAAATTGCCAATTGCTGATGACCTTCCTAAAACCTCTATAAGGTACAACCCAACAAATGTTTTATCTCAACATAGTTTTACGTATTAACACTAAATGGGTTGTATCTTGAATTTTAAGCATTTGCAGACAAATATTTGTATGCGTTTTTTATTGCCTTATTGTCCTGAATTTATTCTACGGATTTAATCCAGACAGTACAAAATTTCCGAGTACTTGTAAATGTAAATCCCGCTTTAGAAATAACTATTTTCCCGCCGTTATGACGATCCAGTGTCACCTTTACGAGACAACTGTGGGCAGCTTTATAAATACACAGCCATTGCCGGGTATGTTGTGAAAACAAACAGAGATGTTTATTAAATAACAGGCACATAGTAGGACTGGCAACGTTTAATAAAATACAGTAAACATTACTGCGCAATATGAGCGGTGCAATATACGGCGGAGGTGAGAGTTATTATTTGTGAATAAATATTCGGTAGTTCTTCAAATATAACCCTACTTTCTAGGAATATTTGTTGTATACAAATGTTTAAATCATATTGTGTTGCAGATGAAGTAGGGGCATTAGTGTTAGATATCGGACACAACACAGTTAGGGCAGGATATGGAGGTGAAGACAGCCCCAAACTTGATATACCATCAACAATCGGAGTTTGGACTGACTCGCAAGACGATATAGGCGAGCCCCAATACAAGTACAATATCGGCCTAACTGCTATTCATGTTAAACGCCCAGGTTGGTTAAATCTGTTACTTTCTTCTTCTAGTTTAATATAATTTGCCAAAATACTGCAATTTTTTTGAATTATACTTTGTAACGACCATTGTTTACTGCCTAGTTTTAATTTACTGTGATGTCTGTTCAGGAATGGAATTGACAACATTTTTGAAAGAAGGAATGATTGAAAACTGGGATATGTTCGAAAATTTAACGGACTATATTTACAAGAACGCTTTAGGAGCTGTATCTCGTGATCATCCAATTTTGGTTACCGAGCCTCCAGTATGTATTAGATTATATTCTTAATTTTTTTATTTTAAGCATAACGAGCAGTAAGTAATCTGCCGGTAAGAACCTGAAAGACGATATAGTTGTGTTGGTTTGTGTATATTTCAATTGCGGATTGTCCAGCCAACAAATGTATTATTTTAGTGGATAACCCCACCAAAACGAGAGCAAATGGCTGAGTTGATGTTCGAGAAATATAAAGTTCCTGCTCTCTATCTAGGGAAAAATGCAGCCCTCGCTGCATTTGCAAATGGACGCCCCACGTGCCTTGTTGTTGATAGTGGTGCTACCCACACATCTGCAGTTCCAGTGCATGATGGGTATTAAACATAAGTTCCTTCTGAACATGTACTTGCTTTTAGCTTAATTGATATACTTACAGGTGCTTATTCAGTGTGACATTTTTTACTCCCGTATTTTTCAAAATACCAAATAATGCTAATAGGAAAAGTTATAGAGAATTTTTCTGCATTCTGTAAAATGATTTTCGAATATGCAAAATGTTGGGTGCTTTTTACCTAATATATACTGACATTTTTAATTTCCACATAGATAGAGGATTATAATACGATTGATACAGGGTTATATGGTTCTAAATCTTATGATTTCCACTTTATTCAATTGTCTTCACAACTACTTGACCTGTTGAAATGTCCATTAAATTATCTATTCTTTGGGGTAAGATGTATATTTATAGTTCATAGTTAAATACAATATTAAAATTAATTGGTCATTTATACATTTTGATGTAATACCTGCCGTTTTTTCTTTCTTACAAGTGGGTATTACTTCTAAAATTGTACTTGTATCTCAACAAATGTATTGTAGCATGTTCAAAAAAATGTGGCAAACTGAACCCCCTTGAAAAAGTGATCGAAACACCTTAGCTTTTTTAATTAAAATAAATTGCTACCAATAAATAAAAAAGTTTTAAAACACCCGGTAATACATTTGAACAGCTTCTGATAGCAGCTGCTTCAAAGAACGAGAGTATTTTACATCCGAAATTGGTGGTTTTTCAAAGTGAATGCAGAATATTTTATATAAACAAAATGTTGTACCTCTTGTAGTTAAGGCTATGTGGTACCATAGGCTAATAAATACCTAGACGTCTCAAGTAAATGACAAACTAGATTCAATCTAAACCCGCTGGGACCTTTGCGAAAGATGGCGCTGTCAGTTATTTCCAGTACTACCTGCAGTTGACCAAATACACTTTCAAATGACAGATTTTCTACATCGTTTACCTGGGCCACGTTAACTCAGAAGCAGGTAGCAAAGCCCA
>JABXWE010039347.1:0-11618 GCA_014611495.1 Limonius californicus
GAGGTACATCCAGGAGATTCTAGAAGAACATGTCGCACCTTTTGCACCTTACATAGGCGACAATTTTTTGCTTATGGACGATAATGCCAGACCGCACCGAGCCCAGATCGTGAACGAATATCTGAAGAAGGTTGGCATTCAACGTTTAGAATGGCCAGCACGTAGTCCTGACTTGAATGTGCTAGAACATGTTTGGGATCATCTTAAACGACGCATCGACATCGAAATCCTGCTCCTGAAAACTTGGCTGAGCTGGAAAACGCGGCTCTTGAAGAATGGCATAACATTCCCCAAGATTTCATAACAAATCTTTTCCATAGCATCCAAAGACGTTTGAGGGAAGTTATTCGAGCTAGAGGCGGCAATACACGATATTGAAACTGAAACCCTTGTTTATTTTCAATTTTTTTCATGCCTAAGTTTTCACTGAATATTTCAATAAAATATGGATTATTTTTTTGGTACTTTGTTTCATAACAAGATTTTTCGAAATCATTGAAAAACAATTCTTTGTATTCTTATTTCAATAAATTAAATTAATTTTTATAAGTATTCTAAGATTGAAAAAATTTATTCAAAATTTATTAAGTGGTGCGCTAATTTTGTCCATCAGTGTATTTGACTTATTTAACTCTAGTACATAAGTGAGCGACAAATTGTATAATAGAGCTTGGATGGGAGCCGATTATCAGATTTCATACCTGCATGAAATGCTACACTATTTTAAAAATGTTCGAATTATGAATAGCAACAGCAAATGCGTTACAAAGAGCATAAAGTGCATTAATGGTTGCTAGATAACGATTAATGCGTTCTTGCAGTTGAGGACATACTTGAAGTCAAATAATATTTCATACATTTACACATGGAAATTAAACCAGGATTGTTTGGAAAACTATTTTGGTTCCATTCGACAGTCAAGTGCTAATTGTTATAATCCTACAGCTATTCAGTTTGTAAGGTCATATAAAAAATAGTTTTGTATGGATATATTTCAACCTTCTGAAAATGGGAACTGTGAAAATGATTTCAACAAACTGCTAATGAAATTCAATTCAAATTCTACAAACAATCTCAAATATTCCATTTCACCATCTGTGTTCCCTTTTCCCAATAGATTATGTACGTAAGTTGTTTGTGCATATGAGGTTATATCATGTTTTAAAATTTACTGATAGAGACTTAAAGTCTACTTCTGTAAAAAACAAAAAACTTATTACAGTATCACATTTGCAGTTTTACTTTTAAATAAAGTAGATTGTGAAAATGTGCTGTGTTATTATTTACAGAACTTAATTTCTAGATGTCTTAAAAAATATTTATAAACAAAAAATAATATTGTACTTTACTAGTGATTATTCAAACATTCAAATTCTGCTACAATTCAATATGGCCGCCGGAAATATTGGGGAGGGGATGTCACCAGGAACATCAAAGGAGCCGCCGTAAGTGACGCTACTGTGCTTTAGGTTAACTTAATTTTTAATAAAAAATTGTACGATTTATATTTTTTAAAATAAAGGTGTTTGCTTGTATTTTTTGTACCAATTTATTTTACTGTATTATTTTAAGAGTCTGGAATTGCAGATAGAAGTTGTAATAATAATTGTTGTCACAAGCTTCTTGGATTGTTGAATTATATACCTTTGTAAGATATGAGCCTCCGCTCGATGCAAATATGTTAATTTTGTCCAAATACCAAAATTAGTTTAACATGTATAGTATTATAGACACTTCAAATCTTGTTTCTACCTCCAAATATTATTTGGTTTTTATAATATAAAAAAATAATCGATTGCCAAAACAAATTCTTTGTCATTGATAACTACATTGAATAAAAGTTTTAAAAACTTACAATACCTTTTATTGAAATTATTTAAAATAATAAACGAATATTGTACAAAGGACATCTTAAAATTACAGTAATTGAAGTTACATGGTGGCCACATTTTCGGAATTTGGAGGTCCCCAATCAAACGAACGAATTGAGCAAACTAATCTCATCCAATGTAACACATACGTGGAAAAAAATCTTAACACCATGCGAATAGAGTACACATAGATAAATTCCTTTATACTTAACTTCAAGCTACAAAAAAACTATAATTTAAATAAAGTTAAAAAAGTACAATAGTTATGTTCTCTGTGTATTGCCTACAGGTGTGGTAGGGGTACAGATTCACCTCCGGTCCCGGTAGCGGTGGCGTTCCCTCTCTCTCTCCCGTTCCCTCGACCGATCGCTTGTCCTCCACAGGAACTCGTCTACGGAGCGATCGTAGGACCGCTTGTCTGAATAGTTGATGTTCCGCGTGGGTGGATACTCGGGAAGGGGAAGCCCCTCGTAGTAACGGGGCGGTGGGGGGAGTGCATCGTACGCTGAGCCCGAGTAGAGGCCGGGCGGGGGCACGTATGGCAAGGGAGGTAGCTGGTGTTGCATGGAACGCATATAATCCGCAACGTAGGCCTCAGCAGCTGCCGCTGTGTAGGGTCTAGGGGAATCCCGGTCATAGAAAAATGAAGAATAACGGTCTCTAGAGCGCGGAGACGGAGATCTTCGGTATATAGAGCTTGAAGACGTCAGTCTCCTGGTAGACAAATAAAATTTCCTACGTGAGTACGAGGAGTTCCGCCCCCGTATAGTGCTTAATGAGGAATTCCGTAAAGCTATGGGCATGCGAGCTTTCGGATGCCTATGCCCACGAAGCCCATTCCGTTTAGCCGCCTCCTTGGACAGTCGTAGAATAGGAGTCATTTCAATCCCCTCATCTTCAGAAAATAACCGGCATAGCTCTTCAGCCACTCGGGGCTCAATTTCTTGCCCGTCACGACCTATTTTAACTGGCTTACCGTCATTCCATGGGTTGTACAAATGCATGGTTTCACTGAAGGGCAGCTCCTTGCGGCATATCCAGTCCACTTTGAACACTCCCCCGAGCGCTTTGGCGGATAGTCCTGGGGGCAACACCCAAGAGATAGCAGGTACGTCGTGCCTAGACTCACCATGTAAACGGGCAAAGCCCGCGAATCTGCCACTTTCTTTCACTGAAAATATGAGCAACACATTCCTAGACTCCCTGTAAGCCTGATTCAAGTTTGCTTCGTTCTGTGGTAGTGTCGACCAGACCCCTTTTGCTTTTGACAACGTTACATTCTCCGCATTGTTGGATTTGATGACAAAGAAACGCGCGTCTCGGAAAAGGTAGTTCAGTTTGGTCATGTAGTCATAGGATTTGCCCTTGGGTCGGGTTCTCTTCGTCGGGGGCGAAGATGATTTATCCCTGGTGCGGCCCCTTTTGTGTCGGGAACGGCGCCCCTTGGTGGAGGACTCTGTACTGACCGAGCTGATACTGGGAGCATTGGAGCTCTCCGAGCTGCTGGAAGACACGTCGCTTTCGTAGTTCACCTCGTCCAACTTATCGTCGCCCATGTCGAGGCTCAAATTGAGGTTCTCTGCTTCTAAAATGCCGTTTTTGTTCGCATCTCTGGAGTCCATTATCACATTATTTGCACCCAAATTAAATCGCACGCACTGCTCGGTAACTGGACACGGTTATGCGTAAGCTTTTCCTCCAATTTGCTCGTTTTGTAACATTTATTTCGTTAAAGTACATGGACATTGGCAGATTGGAAAAATAACCAAACAAAAACACCAAACAAGAGCTTGTGTTGCCAGCATTTGCTTTGTAATCCTGTTAAGAATAAAGTCACTAGGCGGGAAATTTGAATAAAATTGCGACGCGTATACATGGTTAAAATAAACAAATTGCCTGGTAAAAATCATACGGGACATTTTTGTTAAAAAATAAATATGTACGTGTCTTGTTCTACCACGAGGCATTACAATAAAATATCAAGCATAACTACAAACTAATTTTTGCGAACGTAATATTGGTATTTTATTTCTAATGGTAATTTTTCTTAATACGGTGGGTTGCCTACCCCCTGTCCTTATCCCCATTACCATGAGCTTTTTTTATTATTTTTAAATTATTAATGCTTGCGACAAAATAAAGTAACGTCTTCTTAAATCAATCTGTTTAAAAAAATAATTTAATTACGTCACTATCAACTCTACTTTTTTAATTATAACTTTTCTGCAAGTTTTATGAAAATCCACCTGCAACTAAAGAAGTTAGTAAACGAGACAAAATGTGGACATTTTGTTTAGCCCACCGTGTATTTCAAAGGTGCTTTATGATCCGTATTTACCTGCATTAAAAAAAGTTTACATTTTAAATTGCTCTAAAACTATATTGTTTACTAATTTTAAGAATTGTTAAACACAACTTCATTTACCTATAATGTAAATGTAAATGTAAAATATCTTAGACGGTTAAAAAATATATTTTCAAACTATAGATTTATTTTATTTCTTTATAAAAAGTAAATATAATTTGATATTTAACCCAATTAACTTAGGAACTTTTGTCTAAATTGTTAATAACTGTAATAAGGGGATTTATACATTTGCTGGTCTCTACCTAGTAGAAAGATGTAATCTGCTGTAATACCCTTGTCTATTGTTTATTAAGTACCTACTTACATATTTATACCTGGATATGTACTTGCTATTTGTGTTGCCTACACGCAAATTAGAAATGTTGAAATATATCGATTTTTCTAAAATTTTATTTCCATTATTTCTGAAATAATTTAAATTTGATAAAAAATGTTAACACGGCATTTGAAAGAGAGTGGTTATATCTATCTACTGACGTGGAGATTTTTTCAATATTCATATTTTTGTAAATGCTATTTGAAAATTTTAAATTAAAATAGGGCTGTATGTCTTGTAATACTGAAGAGTAATTATCATTAAATTTAAAAAAATCGCTCTATCAGTAGATAGACAAAACATCAATAAATAGAAAAAAAATCGCCTTTGCTTCCTACGTTAAAACTCAATCTCAAAATTTGGAACAAAATGTGCATAAAATGAAGCTTATTTCGAGGTGTACACTCTATGAAATACAAGTTGTCAAAATATTTTTAAATTTGTTCGATATTTTGGCTATTAAGAAACAAATTCGTGGTTCTCTGTATATTCTACATACGTATTCATTTTAATTAATTTATAATTTCTACCCTGTGCAATTTCACATTTTGGAAAATATAACATCTTAATACTTGATATTATTATAGCTTTCAGTAAAATGCTAAAAATTCAAAGTGGGTATCTTCTTGGAAGTTGTTATTTTCCAACAAAAAAATTTCTATTATTTACTCACCTTCGAACAGCAATGGTATTTTATTTTTAGTGATAAAACATGCATAAAAAAGAAGAGTGAAACACAATTTTTTGGGGGCTGCAGTTTTGGTCTACTGCAACGAAAAGAATAGGAAAGGGAGAAGCTGTGAGTGTTGTAAAAATAAATTACTCGAAAGTTTGATAAGTACCTAATTTAGAACAGTTAACTGGTGATGCAGAAAATACAGTTACCAGGTGTGCTGAGTAGTGCGTTATAATCGATTTCCTTTCTGTGATTTGTTGGCCTATGGGAATCCGTCCTAGCATTTAGTAACACACAGGTCTGCCTCCAAACCAAAGAATTAAATATACAACAATGTAATATAAAACTAAAGGCTTGAAGACACTTTTTAGCTAAAAATAGGAACGAACCAGTTACCTACAGTTAAGAATCCTATACCAAATAAATTTGTGATGATCTGGGGTAGCCATGGAGCGTCAACTTCATGCAGAAAGAAGAAACTGATAGCTGGTGAAGAATCACGAAATATTAAATTGTCCTACGAAATTGAAGTGAGGAGAGAAAGGTTTCCTTCGCTGACCAAATGTCGTATGAACAGGTTCATGTTTTACTGAGAGATATGTCTTCCTTACTCTGTATAATCTCTTGAATATCAAATACGAATGTTAACTAAATCATGATTACGATGACATATTTTGTTAAGAGAAAATGATTCAGAGTTTTATTATTTATTTATATTGATGTTGATGATGATTTGAAAGAGCGAGATCTAGGACGCGGTTTTCCAAGCATCTCTAAGCACTTAGGCCACATTTGGCCCGGTGTACACCCTAACTAAGAATGTTGCCTATCTGGGGCAATTCCAACTCCAGTAGTGATTTTTAACGTGTCACACATCGCAGTGGCACGGGACCTAGGGCTTTACTTCTTATCCGACAGAAGGCGCATTTTCAGATTTTTCCCCGCTAGAAATATACATTAAACAGGATTTGTTATAAAATCTTGATGGAAAAGACAGCAAATCCCGAAGAATGACTTTTTGTACGGGGTGTTTTAGCTCTGCGAGATCGGCCGATTGCGCTTTTATTAATGAAAATATCGAAATTGTTTGTTTAATAGAAACGTATGAAATCTTGGATGTGTTTTTTTATGTAGAACAACTTAAATGTTTTAGCCTTTTTTAACTTTCTCGCAACTGAAGATTAAATTGATTAAGGTTGTAGGAGACTAGATTTTGTGATTTCTATGTTATCCAATTGTCTATGTTAAAATATGAAGAAATTGGTAGATATGCACAACAATTTTCCAAATTTTGTCGTAGCTCTCAGTATAGTAGATAAGTAAGATTATCAGATCTTAAATTTATAAAAATTACTAATCTAAACTACTCAATAATGAATAGGGGAAACTAGGTATGTTTAGGACATAGGTTTGTATGGGACAAAAGTCGAAACATTTCAAATATTAAATTATACCGCTCAATTTGCCCACCAAAATGTGGTACTATACTAAGTAAATACTAAAATAACGTAGTAACACTTTGGTAACCATACACTAGTTCGTTATAGTGCTAAAAATTAAATAAAATTTTGCATCCCAGAAGTAAATATTCGATACTAAAATATTCGATACTAAGAGTAAGTGTTAATTATACTTATGTTTATTATGATGATATTTTGCTTTAAAGCTCCCTAGTTGATGTATTTATTACGAATTTATATACAAGAACGCAGTTTCCAAGAACAGAACCTAACTCTTTTTATGTTTTTGAGAATAAACTAGAGCGCGAAGGGAATGTTTGGGCCACACAATTTAGGTATGTTTGGGACATGTTCCAAACATACCTTGAATGAAACGTTTACTGAACTAAGTATTTATGTAAATAATTTATTAATTACAAGGTAACATGCCTACTGTATATAGGAAAAAAACTCCTGACAAATTAAAACGGCCAGCTAGGAATAATATTCCTCGCGATGTTATTCAAAGGGCTTACGATGAAGTTATAAATAACGAAAAAAGTGTTCGACAAGCTGTAAAAGATTTCAACATTTCAAAATCGACTTTGGCAAGATATGTTCAAAGGGAAACCATACCAGAAACTAGGTTTGGTTCTGTTCATGTTAGTAGACAAATTTTTAATTTGGAGGAGGAGAAAATGCTCTCTGATTATTTACTAAAAGCAGCAGACATGCACTACGGTCTTACTACAGAACAAACTTGAAAATTTGCGTATCAATTTGCTGTAGCAAACAGTAAAACTATACCACAAACATGGATTTTTCAAAATGCGCTTCAAAAGATTGGCTTCTTGGCTTTTTAAATAGACATAAGAATTTATCACCCAGAAAACCCGAACAAACTAGTCTTTCTCAGGCTACGAGTTTAAACAAAAGAAACATTACTGACTTTTTCAAAAATTTAAAGTCTCTATACGAAAAATATAATTTTTCTCCTATGTCTGTATATAATGTTGACGAAACTGGTGTGGTAACTGTTCAGAACCCCGGAAAGATAATAGCAAAGAAGGGTAAGAAACAGGTAGGAAAGGTGACTTCGGCAGAACGAGGCACCTTGGTCACTGTATGTTGTAGCATTAATGCTCTAGGGGACTCAATTCCACCTTATTTTGTATTCCCAAGAGTTAACTTTAAGGGCCATATGCTCAAAAATGCGGCTCTGGGATCTGCTGGCAGTGCAAATCCGAGTGGTTGGATGACATCGACTATTTTTTGTAAATTTTTGACTCACTTTGCTATTTATGCCAAACCATCAAAAGAATCGCCTGTCCTTTTAATATATGACAATCATGAATCTCATATTTCAATTGATACGATAAACTTTTCAAGGGAGAAGGCAATTATATAGCTTACATTGCCGCCACACTACAGCAACAAGCTGCAGCCATTGGATGTGGCAGTGTTTTTCCCATTTAAACGATATTACAACAATGAAGCAGATAAGTGGTTACAACAACCCCGGCAAGACGATTACAATTTACGAAATAGCGGAACTAGTTGGAAATGCTTATTCTTCTGCATTTACAAAATCAAATATTGAAAGTGGTTTTAAAAAGACAGGAATATATCCCTGTAGTGAAGACGTTTTCACAGAAGAAGACTTTCTCCCATCTGTTGTCACTGACCGCCCAGATCCAAGTAAAGAAGTTGCTAGCACCAGTTCTAATCAGGTTGAAGTGAATCCATCTATAACAGAAAACAAAGAAAATTCTAGCACCAGCAATGCCAACAACCCTACTTTGTTTCCTTTAATTCCCCCAGAAATTGTAAAACCATTGCCCTTAGTAGGCCCACGTAAGAAGACGAATTATGGAAAAAAATCTGGGCGCACAAGAATCTTAACGGACTCCCCAGAGAAGGGCGAAATAGAAGCTCAGGAACAGGAGAAGATTCTTAAAATAAAATTAAAATAATTGAGAAGAAAATTAGTTGAAGCTAAAAAAGATGAGCCAAAAAAAGTTCAGAAGAAGAAACGTACGAGTTCATCATCAGAAGATGATATCGAAGAAGTTATGCGTGAAGAAAGTGTAGAAGATTCAGAAGTTGGAACTGAACAAGAGGATTCTGATGAATGCAGTCAAAGAGACTTCCAAGTAGATGATTTTGTCATTGCAAAATTTATACCTGAAAATTATTCTGAAGTATACTACACTGGTAAAATTTTGAAAAAATTGCATGATAAATTCAAAATTGAGTTTTTAAGAAGAAAGGGCATATCTAACATTTTCGTTTATCCAACACATCCAGATTTGCAGGCCGTTCCTAAGGTGGATATTGTAAAAACTGTCCAAACTTCTGAAACTACTCAAAGAATTCGTAATGGTTACGCATTTAATATCAGTCAACTGAATGTACCACATTTACGTTAATGCAAGCATTGAATGTACTACATCACTGTTAAACTGAAAATAATTTAAACATTGACATGTATTTTGGTAAAGAATAATATTACTTGAGAAATTGTATGTGATTTTGTTATATTTATAGATTGTCCCATACATACCTACATATTGGCCCAAACATACCATGAGGAGGGACGTTTGGGACAAATTGCACCACTTTTGTTTAAATGAAATATCTATATTTGTAATTGCTCAAAGCCATTAGAACCACTATGGTAGTCTGCCCAATATAATACATTACCCATGCAAGCAACTATATTTCAAATAATTTACAAAATATTCAAAATAATCAGTTTTATACAAAAATTGTCCCAAACATACCTAGTTTCCCCTATCCACAAAGCTGCTGAAGAGGTATGTGGAAAAACAATGCGAACAAAAAAATGCACCGCATGGCGGAACGAGGTGTTAAATTTACAGTAAAATATACGAGTTAAGTGACTTTTAGTATTTTTAGGGTTAGTAACTAGGTCCAAAGGTTGAAAACCTTTTTGTAAAAGTTAGTTGAACCTTTAGTTCTTGTTACAATATACGTGTTTTATTAAGCTGATTCTTTTATTATTCTCAATAGGTTATGGACCCAGCTCATACGTAACTCTGCAATAAGGTTGGGACAAAAATCCCGAATATCGTAAGGGAACTAAACATACGTGAGAAATACATGGAGAAACAAATTATTCCAGAGTATATAGCAAGCTCACTATGGGAGAGTAGATCAATAACCCCCCTTATGGGGGAGGCCCTTTGCCCAACAATGGGATGATGCGGGCTAATAAAAAAAATAAATAAAAAAAATATAGCAAGCTCAAAACAGTTGGCTGATATTTTTACAAAGCCTTTGCCCAAAGAAACATTGTAAGAATGCGTTTAGCGTTAAATATTATAGAAATAGATAAGTGAAATTTTTCTTGTTCTAATTTTTTGTAGTTCATATGTTATTGGGTTGATACCACCGTAAAACGGGGTGAATAGAAACTGGAGAGGCAACAAAAACAAAATTGCACCATTTGTTTAAAAAAATCCTAAATTGTTTAAATTCAATTCAAAAACCGTAAACGAGTGCTTAGAGCACAATATTTCCTTCATTTTCTTACCATCAAACTCAACTTATATGACTCAGCCCCTTTATGTAGCGTTCTTTCGACCATTAAAGGTAGCTTGGATAACAATCCTTGAAAAGCGGAAGATGGGCGAGGGGAGAAGAGCAGCTACCATACCCAAAGATCGATTTCCCCATTTTATAAAAGAGTTGATGGACAACATCAGACCCAATTAGGAGAAAAATATAAAGTCTGGTTTCAGAAAATGTGGGATTTACCCTCTAGGCCGTGAGCAAGTCTTGAATCGTCTCCCTACTGAAAATGTGCATGCCATTGAAGAAAACATAAACAGTGTAGTGGTGCACATGCGTAAGTCAGTGAGGTATTCTGATACACCAGTACAGAGGAAAAGAAGAAGGAAGGTCGAGGTGGTAGCTGGGGCAGACTTTCTAAAAGAAAGTGACGTAAATGAAGAAAAGGAATCAATCGATGGTGTTTCCTTTAAAGGTAGATTCTTTAAACATGTTTTTCCAGTTTCAAAGAAAAATGTCCATATATCAGACTGGCTGCTGGTTGCTTTTCCAACCAAATTTTAAAAAAACTGAAACATTCAAATTGTATATCGGGAAAGTGTTAAAAAACGTTGATAAAGAAGATGATATTTGTGGAACTTTTTTGAGGCATCGTCCAACCAGGCAATTCTCAGTATACATTTATGACTTTCCTGTGGAACCAGACGTGTGTTCTTTTTCATTTGATCAAGTTGTCGGACGGATTTATCCGTCCGATGATGTTATTACATTCTCAAGTAGTTCGAAGAGGGAAATCCTTAAATATCCCATTTCACAAAGTGAACTTAATTAATAATTATTAATTCTTTCAAAGATATAACATAAGTTTGTTCTTTTTTTGTTCCTAAAGTTATAGGTAGGTAGGTAGGTAGGTACCTACCTAAAATAAGTTTATTCCTAGTGCCGCTGTATGTAAAAGTTAATGCAACAGCATGTTTTTTGTTCTTTTAAAATAAGAATTATTTTATATAATTTTGTATGCGTATTTGTGTATTTTTCAAGTGTTGTGTTATCAAAAATTAACTGTAAACCTTTGATTATTTTTTTATGTTTCTATTGACCTCTGGGATGGTACACTAGCAAAATACATGCAAAGTAAAGCACTGTTTCTATTCACCCCGCGTGGAGGGCGAATAGAAAACACTACTTTTGATTTTTTTTTTCAAAAAAAAACGTGACTTTTTTTAAAGTGTGTAGTATGCCCTTTAATCTATTGGTTATGACACACACTTTACATATTTTTCGTTATCGATAAAATAAATAGCATCTCAGCTACAGAATTTGAAATGGTGAAAACTGTTTCTATTGACCCCGTTTTACGGCATTATTTAAAGTGGGAGTGTTCAAATATTAAACAATGGTAGCGCCATCTAGT
>JABXWE010039348.1:0-15398 GCA_014611495.1 Limonius californicus
ACCACTACCACAACACCTACCACTACCACAACATCTACAACAACGGCCACACCTACCACAACGACTACAACACCTACTACTACCACTACCACAACCCCTACTACAACGACAACGCCTACAACAACACCTACCACAACCACAACACTTACTACAACGACAACACCTTCCACAACCACAACACCTACGACTACCACAACATCTACCACTACCCACAACACCTACTATAAACGACAACACCTACTACAACAACAACACATTACCACTACCAACAACAACCATACAAACTAGCACAACACCCATACCCCAACGACAACATCTATCACTACCAACAAAACACCTACAACAACAACAACATCATACTAGCAAACAAAACACTACATACCACAAAACACTGCCACTACCACAACACCTACTACAACGACCACGCCTACCACAACGACGACAACACCTACAACAACAACACCTACAACAACAACACCTACAACAACACCTACAACAACAACACCTACAACAACAACACCTACAACAACAACACCTACAACAACAACACCTACAACAACAACACCTACTACTACGACAACACCTACAACAACAACACCTTCCACTACCACAACACCTACCACTGCAACAACACCTTCTACAACGACAACACCTACAACAGCGACGACAACACCTACAACAACGACAACACCTACGACTACCACAACACCTACCACTACCAACAACACCTAACACTAACGACACATAGCGTACCAACGAACGACTACACCTACAACAAGCAAAACACCTACTACTACAAACAACAAGCCTACAAGAAACAACACCTCCACTACCACAAAACCAACCATCTTACAAACAACACCTCTCTAACAACGACACACCTACCCACAACGACGAACACACCTACAACAACTACAACAAAAAAAAAAAAAAAAAAAAACAATAAAAATTTAAAAAAAAAAAAAATAAATCTAATCGAACTACAACCAACACCTACCAACACACACTACTAAACAACCACGGCGTACTACAACGACAACAACACCTACTACAACAACACCTACTACAACGACAACACCTACAACAACAACAACACCTACAACAACAACAACACCTACAACAACAACAACAACACCTACAACGACAACGCCTACAACAACAACACCTTCCACTACCACAACACCTACCACTACCACAACACCTACTACAACGACAACACTTACAACAACAACGCCTACAACAACCACAACACCTACGACTACCACAACACCTACCACTACCACAACACCTACTACAACCACAACACATTCTACAACCACAACTCTTGCAACTACAACTACAATTCGAAGAAGATATCCAACTAAACCTTGCAAAAATCCTGCAATAGCAGTAGTGCATAGCCCTTCTGTATTTGTTATTTTCTTTAAGCAGTTTCCTTATGAATCTGTTTTTGATCAATGCCAAAATGCAGGTGGTGACTTAATAGTACTCAAACCAGAGAATATTCACGATATAACTACCAGTTTGTCAAATTTGGAAGAAGAATGTAGAGGTAAAACAGTCCACTTGGGAATGCATTAATTTTCAACACAATGATAAAATTAAGATCTAACTTTTAGATATAAGTTTTTGGGTAAAAGCAAAAACCTGTTCAGAACTAATTGTGCAATACCAAGCAGTTAAAGTTGCAGAAAATTGTTTAAAGCAACAGGGCTATATATGTGAAACAGGTAATAGTTAAAGAAAATATATATACAGAAAGTAGTAAAATCTGATAATCTTTATTAGTGTGTCATCCTCCACAGTCAAACCAACAGAGGATATGGTATTGCAATAAATCAAATATTTTAGAATGTAATGTGAAGTGCATAGAAGGGTCAGTACTAATTGGAGCAGACCGTATTCTATGTACCGATGTTGGATGGATTACATATTTAAATAAAACTACATTTTTTCCTGTTTGTCAAGGTACGTACCCATACCACGGACACTAGTTATAATAATGAAGGCAAGCTAAATACTTTTAGTTAAAAAAGAAATAATTTTTTGTTAAAATATTAAAAACGATAATAATTTTTGATATTGGATATTTCGATTTTCTAAAATATCCAAAAAGGAAATCGTATACTTTTATTTTACGCCCTTTACATGTTCCACTTTCCTAGGTAACGATACAATAATGGATATTCAAATAGATACCATTAACTATTTAAAGAAGAACTATAATGGATTCCTTTTCATTATTGATGAATCTTACAGTATCAGCATTTCTGAATGGTGGGCGCAACTGCAATTTGTTGCTAGTATGGTACAAGTGTTTCCGTAAGAATTATATCAGCTGTATGTGCTGCCAATTTTTAATGCAATTTCGAGTTTTGTAGATTATCCATATATTGGACAATGGGTCTTATACTATTCAGTGGTAGAGTGCGCGTGCCTATACCTTATAATGCTACCGACACGTGTAATGTTAGTAGAGGCAGTAATGCAAAATAATACAATATTAAATTTTTTCAAAGGTTTTAGAAATACTAGGCAAGCTATCACCCGACAAGAAAAGAGATTTTACATTTTTTAGCGAAGCACTCAAAGAGACTGATAATCAAATTAAAACATTCCATGGTAATAAACCGTCTCTTATCTGTAAGTATATTGTACTAACAGTTACGCTAATTATACTAATTTCATTTTATGGAAATAGTTTTCATAAGTGATGGGGACAATAATGGTAATGATTATGATTTCCTATTAGAAAAACTGAAAAAGCGCCACATCATAATCTCATTGGGAATCAATTCAGAACCACTGAACGATCTGAATAAAATAGCAAGTATGGTTAATGACACGTTGTTGATGTACAAATATTCCGATTACAGTTCATTTAAAAAATTCACATTAGATATTCTGAGTAGGTATTTAAATATCTACTAATTTATATTCCATTACATTTAACTGCTTTCAGAATACCGTTCTAAAGCGCTAGATTGTAAGTATGAGGGGTCATTATGGTCTTGCGATAATAGATCATAGAATGTTTACAGTTCACGTTGACATTCTTCAGGTAATTTAGTTCAATTTTCATTGCACTTGTTAGGTCCAGAAGTACTGCACATTTTACCAGATGGAGGAACATGTACACATTCTGCCATACCTCTAACAAGTCAAGCTTTGATACGTGTCATCTTCTTTACACCACATTCTTACAATTCGGCCATTAATCACTGTATTGAAGCAGGTGGAAACTTACTCAAACTTAACGCAGCACACATAAATGATATATACAATGTTGTGAACACTTTAGAAGATCCCGTTTGTGCAGGTTTGAAAGATCAACAAAAATCAAATGTAACTGTTTTTCAATCATAATTTTAGACACGAACTTCTGGATTAATGGACAGTTGAAATGTACACAGTTTATCACAAGGAAGAAGGTAATAGAAACTACAGAAAATTGTTCTATGTTGCAAGGTTTTATATGTGAAGTAGGTAATACTTAATTACAAATTATCTATAGAAACCGATAATAAAATTAAAAAAAACCTTTCAGTCTGCGGTACTCCTCAGCCATCTGATATAATCGGTGACTCTAAATGGAACTGTCAGAAAGACCAAGATCTAACATGCCATGTAGATTGCCAAAACAATACAATTTTACTTGGACCAGATACGCTCATGTGCACCAACATTGGTTGGGTTACGAATTACAATAAAACAACATATCTTCCTTCTTGTCAAAGTACGTTGTGTTTCTTCTTATATCAACAAAACTAACGTTGTTATTCAAAACGTAAAAAGCCGTATACATTTGCATAAACAAATTTAAAGCTGCCCCGTTTATAAAAAGAAATGTTTTAGGACTTAAAATATTCTCGTTAGTCAGTTATAAGAGCTTAATAAAGTTGACAAAATATTTGATGAATCTGTAAGAAAAGAAAAAGAAAATACGAAGATGAAATAGACGACTTGAACAGATCCAAAAAAAGCGATAATGTAGAAGAACAGTGTAAACGATCAAAACTAATAATACAAATTCCGTTCTGTAGCCATATTTGACATGCACTTCCTTAATCTCCCACTGCTGCTTTTATTTAATCTGTCCATATCATATTACGCAAGAAATATTTGATCACAAAAATTTCTGGTAAGCGGTAAAAGCTACAAGCGTTCTCACTTCATACACTTAGTATACAATGCTTTCTTGTACAGGGTAAAGATATAACATTTTAAAATTTTTAATAATAAACGTACGTGAGGCTCCTTTATAGAGGAGGCGTTTTAGCCTATAAATGACAAAATAATCAAATTTATAAAAATTTGGCTCTTTAGCAGGATGGACGGTAAAATTTGATTAATCACATCTCCAACATATTTAGCGTCCTCGTAATTTTGTTATTACTACTGAAAATTGCGTCAAAAGTTTCCAAAAATTAGGTTAAACTTAGGCAACACCTCTTGCAGGAATACAATTAGGTACCCGAATATATTGACCCAGGGACCTCGGTGGAGCAGTGCGAATAGCATTGTCCTTCGAGGTCATAGTGAAATGCGGCCGGTCGGCCGCTTGTTCGAGCCACGGCTGAGATGACCGTATTTCACTTAGTTAAGTTTAGGGTGCATATTGCAGGAATGCTTAGTGTGCAAAAGACGCCCGCACCCCCCTGAAGTAATGCGAAAGCGGTTCCGGGGGAGGGGGAGGGACGGTAGTATGAATCAATGGGAAAAAATATATTGACCCTTGTCAACTATGAAGGACAGGTTAATTCCATAAGCGCTTATTGTATGTGCATTGAACTGAGCACCAGTACTTAAATAAGGTTAAAGGAAGTATATATTATTTATCGATTTCAGTTTCATGTTTAGCTAATAGTAACTAGCTTAAGCCGATATTGAAAAAAATTAGGCAGTTACTTTTTCGGAAAATCTACGCTTCACTCTTTTTATTTACAGTATAAGAAAGAATTATTTCTGCGAAACAATTAGTTATAAAGTTTCAGCGGAAATATTCATGTGTGGTCGGAGAGTTATTTATCATAATATTCGAAGGGAAGGTAGAGACTGTTTGTAGTATGGACATAGAAGATATAATATTAACACAATATAATTATATATGCTTTATGATATCGGTTTAGGCGAACAGCATTGCTCATTTTTTAAATATATTTCTTGAAGGGGCAAATTTCTCGAAATTCGGTGATTGGTTAGTATTGGAATAAGAGTTGATACAACTGTTTTAGTTTGAATAACATATTATTTAGCCACATGTAGCTTTTTCTGTTATAATTTCTACAAAAATTCCAAGCGCAGTCCACAAAGAACAAATATCTTTACTTTATCCTTGGATTTGGTACAACGAATAATCCATAAGGTCTTACTTCAAATTTTGTTAAATTTTTTAATTTTTCGGTTGCCCTATTTTCGATACAGCATCCGTATTTGGAGGCCCGCGTACCTACAAATTAACTGTAAAGGTAAAGGTAAAGTATTGGCGGTGGATTGAATTTGTCGAATTTTGCATGCTGTTCCAAATTTGGAAGGAGTTAATCTTCTGCGCTTTTCTTTCACCCACTTATTGCATCGATATTGTCCACCAGTTTCTTCTATTACTGTCTGAATAATGGTACCAAGTTATTTTATAAAACTTTCTCTCTTTTGAAGATATATTGTTTCTGTCATATCTGGCATTTGTTTATCTACTAGCCCATAGTATGCGAATTTTTTATTTCTTTGTTATTACGAAGTTCTAATCTATGCTTTCTGATTTTACAATATTTAGATGTATATTTTCCGGGAGTACTTTGAGACACAGCTTGCACGATTTCATGAAGGTCCCCTAAGTTGTTCTGAGCAATTTCTGCATCACCATATTTGCCTTGAAATGATAGTCGAGCAGTAAAATTAACTCTTTTTCCACGTACCAGAATTTGGCTAAAACAATTCAGAGGACCAGTGGAAATAAACAGACAGCACAATCATTCTTGTAACGTTTCATCAAGTTCTTCACTCTCTCCTGTTCTATTCTCTTCTGGCGCAGATATACATAAATTGTATTACATTTAAGAATCCGCCATTTAGTCAACACCTTACCGGCAAAATTGTCTTATGTTTTTCCATTTTTCGTTTAGTATTATAACAACTCCTGATGATGCTCTCTAATCAGCTAATCTAAGATAATCTTCTATACCTAATCGTTTATCCTTATTTCGCTTGCGGTCTGTTTACATATAACCCATCCTAACCAAGGTATTGTGATAGGTGGGAGTAAATTACCGTCCCTGAGCTGGATACCAGCCAGTATAGCAGGTATGACTACTAGTGAGGCTACCACTTCAGAGCTTGTAATCCAGCTCTGGTTTTCCGTCGGAGTTTCCTTCCGTAATACTGACTGTCCTACCGAACTCTAGAGTTCAATCTACCCTTGTTGGTTCATTTGCTCTTTTAGCCATTGCAACAATGTTATCTTCTTCTTGCTTTGGGACTGTTAATCTGTTTTCATCTGTAATCCTTACAGGGTGCTACCAGCCTAACCAGCTAAACCCTGTTTTTTTATTGGTTATTGCTCCTCCGACCCCTCCTTCATCATCCTGGCTAGGGACAGGCAATACCGAAGTGGAATTTTATTGTCTTTTACATTTTCCTGTTTTATGTATTTCCTCTGATCTTCTAATTATCTAGCTTCTTCAATTTTCTTACAGTATTTGGCAAGTTCTTTAATTTCTAATTTAATATGTTATTATTTTAAGGTAAAATCAAATTTATGGAAACTCAAATAAAAACTATTGAAGATATAATACAGGATTACAGCGGTTTCCTTTTTATTGTGGATGAATCTTACAGTATTAACAGCTTGGAATGGTGGGTGCAGTTGCAATTTGTTGCCAGTATAATACAAGTATTCCCGTAAGTATTTTTTTTTTTTTCGTAACGGTTACAGTTCCATGCTCAGAGAATTTCAGATTGTCAGTTAACTGGACTATGGGTCTTATAATGTTCAGCAGTACAGCAAAAGTGGCCGTGCCTTACGAAGCAACAGACACTTGTAAAGTAAGTAAAAATGAGAGTTACGAACGAAGTGTTCAACAAAGCTAAAACTATTGGAAAGGTTTTAGAAATAATAAGCAGACTAAAACCGGATAAAGACAGGGATTTCACATTTTTTAAGGAAGCACTCGAAGTAGCTGACACTCAAATTAAAACACTTCATCGAAATAGATCCTCCATTATATGTAAGTACATCTTACTTAATTATAATAATAGAGTAGATTTTTGCTTCTTTATTAATATTGGCGGTATATTATGGTTAAAAAAAACAGACCAAGAGTACAAACTATAAAAGAATCTCGTATGTAATAAATTAAACAGTCTGCCTAATCCGGAAACAGAAAAGTATTTACTACGGCTTGTTAATATATTATGTATTTGTAACAGAACATGTTTTCTCTTACGCAGTTTTTATCAGTGATGGGGACAACAATGGCGATGATTACGACGAAATTTTGAAGGAATTGCAAAAACGTCATTTGTTCATTTCGGTAGGAATCAATAGTGACCCACTTAATGATTTAAATAATATGGCAAGCCTTCTTAACAACAGATTACTATTGCAAAAATTTAGTAGCTTTGACCTTTTCAAAACCTATACTTTAAACTTACTGGGTAAAGACTTCTAATAATTATTAACCGTGTATTTGACACATATTGTGTTGCAGATCACCGATCTAAGAATTTACACTGTAAGTATGCAGTTACTACTTAATTATGCTACTATAGAAATTTGGTTTTATGGTAAGACTGTAATATCCTTCTGAGGTACGGGGGTATAATTTCCAGTAAAACTACATTAATGTTATCAAAGTATTTAATTCTGAAGACATAAATTAGAATATGCCCCTTTACGATTAACGTATAATTTTTTATAAAAGTAAGAAGTAAATGTAGACGTTCAGGGTAATTTACAAACCTAATTGCATTACGTGCTAGATCTTTCAAAATGATTAATAAATAGTAGTCCGACTTAAGGCATCTAGATATCACCATGGTGAATATTTGTAGATGTAGATTGTATCGGGGGTCGTACGCAGGAGGATAGAAAGGATAGAAAATGGATTGGCCCCAAACTACATCACCTAAGAAGTAATGATAATGGACAATCACCTTGCTCACTTATTCCAGCTACCTATACAGAACACCTGGAGCAGGTCGGATTCAGTCCGCACCACCTGGAGAAACTTAGAAACCGAAGCACAATTAGATCTTCTTCTGGTCAAGCGCGAAAAGCACGAAAATTCATCATATCGCAGCGGAATGGGTAAAGAAGGTGAGTACAGACCACAAAATGGTGACAGCTTCATTAAAAACGAACACAGAGGACCCGGGAACCACAACACACGGAGAAACGGACAAGAGCAAGATAGCGAATAACAAGTGGAACATTCAGTTACTGGGAAATACTGACATCAAAGAGTTGTATCAACAAAGCGTCCAGGGAGAAAGCAGCACGCAACAGCCCACATCGGGGAAAACAATTGCCAAGACCCTAATAGCAGCCGCGCGGCAAAGTCTAACTAGACCATCGTCGCCAATGACCCCTATATTAAAGAAAGAGCTATGGCAAGCAACTAGTAACAAAAGACAGGCCCAAGAGCAACACGAAGCAGAAAAGTGTGAAAGCTTTTTCCAGAACATAAACCAGTATCCACCGGAAATAAGGCTAAAAAATACATACAAATACATGAGAAAAACAAGGAGAGCCAACACTGCAACAAGAAGAGGATATATACCTACGATACACTGGGAAAATGAGCTGAGAACAACAGGAACAGTACAGCAACAAATAACAGAAACGGACTACCGGCCACTGGGGCCACCCCCAACTACAGAGGCACTCACTGAAATAATACATTATTTGAAGGAAAACAAAGCACCAGGAATAGATCAGGTACAAGTGGAATTGCTACAAGCCTCCCCGACAACCTTCATAGAAATAGTATGTAAAACGATAGAAGACATCTGGATAAGTAACGAAGTACCAACGGAACGGATCACAACCATGCAAATCCCCCTACAAAAAGTAAGAAACCCTATATCCACGAAAGACTGCAGGAAAATTAGCCTTTGCAGTGTAGGCTACAAAATCTACGCAAAATACCTGTTGAGAGTACTGGATGAGACAACCCCGGAAATACCGTCGTACCAAGCAGCATTCTTAAGCAACAGATCGGTGGAAGACCATATATATATATAACAAGACGCATATTGGATGAAAGATGGAGAGAGGGAGGGAAAACGCTACTGGTAGCCCTAGACCTAACAAGAGCATTCGACACCATACAGCACTCGTCCCTGTTGAAAGCCCTGAAAGACCGGATAATTACAGCCTGTCTACAGGAAAATACGACGCTGCAATGGTTTGGGCAAAGAACAAAAGTATATAAGAAAACTGAAGGGGTTAAGCAAGGATGCCCACTCTCGCCCATACTATTCACGATGACACTTTGCACAGGGTCCTAGAGAAAACAGCTTCACAACTGACGACACCATCACCAATCGAAGAAAATCTTAACCTGCCTAAGATTCTGGCCTATGCGGATGATCTATTAATTATAGCGGAAGAGGGGGAAAACGCGGGGAGACTCTTGGACATGCTGATAGCAAACTTAACCGAGGCAGGATTAGAAATAAACATCAGCAAATGCGAAGTGATGGTAAGAGCCCCAGGCAAAGAAAGAATTAGAGGAGCAGCCGATATCATACTAAAAATAGGGAGCCGGGAACAAAAACAAACACGCAAACCCAAGTACCTAGGCGATTATCTCCCACATTCATTAGCAAGACCGGAGAGAGTAAACCAAAGAATAACCAAAGCACACCAAGCCACACACATGATTCTTCCTCTCCTACAACAACACAAACTACCAAACGGAATAAAGAAGATAATATACAGTTCCATCATAGCCACAACTGCTTTATATGGATTGAAGACTACCGCAATCACGAAAGCCAACAGAATGGAACTTTGAAGTATGGAAGAGAAATACTTAAACTTTTTCAACTAACCACGAAGGAAGAAAACACTTCGACGGCAAAACGAATTTTAGAAGGGAAAACAATAACTAAACGGCTCACTACATCAAGAATTAAATACTGGGCACATATTCTAAGAAGACCTGCCAACCATCCTCTACAGCAAGCTTATGCCATGCAAACAGAAGAAAAAAAGATAAGAAGACCATGCTACACGTGGATTACATCATTGGAGAGGGACGTCCAAAACACCGGCATACCGAAAGAGACATGGGTGGACAGGGCACGATGAAAAGAGGATATCCTAAGAGAGGTAAGAAGAGTATACGCACTGATTGAAGAATCCGATCAAGAATCGACTGAAGAAGAACAGGATAACGAAGAAGAAGAAGAAGCAGGAAGAGGGTGAGGAAGGGGAAAACAAAGGAGAAGGAACGAAAGAAGTACCAGTGGGAAAGAAAACGATGGACTCCTAGCCGACAACTTAAGAGGGGAAGGATGGAAAAGAAGGAAGAAGAATCGAGAGTCGACATTAAAATTAAGTGGAAATAGTACGATTTAGGGTTAATATTAAGTATTAGTTATTAGGAAACTAACATAGGTGGAATTTGTTACCTTAGAACAATGATAGATAAGAGATAAGAACAATGTGAAACTTTGCTACCATAGTTTATTAGGGTCAAATGCATAATCGCATCACGATCCCGGTTACGTACTCAAAACCCCGTTGATGCGTAGCTTACTAACTACCCGGTGTTGCAGCAGCGGTGCCTTGCGGTATACATTGCAGGCATGCTAACGCGGTGCAACACCCCGCCCAATCCCACACTATCCCATAAATTCCTTCCCACCTACTGGCATGGGGTGGGCCTGGCGTAATCCAGGAGTGACTCTCGAGTCAGTTCCATGTCAGATGATGATGATGATAATGTAGATTGTGTCGGGGGTCGTTCAAGTAAAAATTGCCTTTCCTCACATCGACCTGTTGAAATCTTTTGAAAATTCCTTCTAGTCTAAAAGAACCCTTCAAGTGTTAAACTTCTTACGAACTTTAGGACTTTCCGGGGAGCCATTTTGTTCACTTCTTCAAGTGTGTACACGTTTCCGAAGTATTCAAACCTTTGGCGGATGATAACTTTGCAATTGCAAAGAATATGTTCCGCTGTTTCAGTCGCTTTTTCACAGAATCGACAAAAGCTATCCTTAGGTTTACCTATTATTGAAATGGTATCTCAGTGGGAAATATCCAGATAGACGGGAGGTTATTTCCCTTAACTTCTGTTTGCTGAGTTCGAGCAATTCTCGCGTCTGTTTGGCGAATGGTAAATACATTTCTTTGCCTGTCTTAAACCTGGAATGTTGTCCTGTGGGTAGACTTTTAAATGTCTTCCCATTTATTGATCCCAGCCATAATGTGGCTTTTCGCAATGCCACAGAAAGGTTCTGAACCAATGAAATGAGACTCCGCATTTATTCTAGCAAGGTGATCAGCTATAATGCATTCATGGCCAGGCACCCGCATGTTATTTCTTGCCAGCTGGTTTATAGTTTGTAGACATTCCCAAGCAATTTCAGATTCAAACGTATAAGACTTCAGAGCTTTAGGTGCTGCTCGGCTGGCTGATAAGATATAGATTCTGGCTCTACTACAGCCTTTTCTGAGGCCTTATTCGAGCACAGAAATCTATGGTGTTGAGTCTCCCCTTGAAAGATAGTAGGGGTTTGGTGAATGTCGAATATTTACTTGTCTTTAATTAAAGAATTTTATAGAATGAGCGTATCAGTATGTAAAATAGAGTTAGCAAACCGTTTTTTATTTACATTAAAAATATATTAAAATAATAATAATATGCATAATAAGTGTAATGATTAACCATTATCCATTAATCAAAATCTGAAAAACACAAAAAAATGCGGTTACAAACCACATAATACGCTTGATAAGATCTTGTAGAAGTAAACGTAGTCAACTACAATAGCGCTGAAAAAGATTGAACACCGAGAAAATAATAAATTGTTGCTATTGATAAGTTTTTTCACTAACACGTCTATAATGAATTTATTGCGGCAAAGTTTAACAAATAAATAAAATATTGTTGCAGTTCTAGTCGAGTGGCTGTGATGTGTGACACGTTAAAAATCTCTACTGAGTTTAGAACTACCACAAATAGGCAAAATTCACAGTTCGGGTGTACAATGCGCTAAATATTGCGTATTAGAGATGCTTTAAAAACCACGTCCTAAATCTCGCCCAATCAAAATACAATACAATACAAAATGCTTCATCCCTGAAACCAACACGCATAACAATTAGGTATCAATTCATCATACAGTAAAGAAGATATAGTGGATAAGGGGTGAAATCTTTTCGATCGCTGCTGTACATCGTGTTTTTAGCCAATCTAGTCTATCTCAAATAACTATTTGTTTCGCTTTACGACAATCTGCGTTACTGCGTTCCCTATTTAAAGCATTTTAGCAGTTTATATTCTGCATTGTTCCATGCCATTTATATCTGTTTCATATTGATTACAAACTTATACGGAGTGATAAATGGAATCTGTATCATCATCATCACTGTATACAGTGCGAATATTGCAGTTTTTTACATGCGTAAGCAGAAAATAGTAATTCTTGTTATATGTATCTGTCTGAAGGCAGTTAGCTATCTACCATTTAATACCACATCCTGAAATAATTAGTAAATAATTCATTTAGGTTTGTTAAGTAGTCTTAATGTCAACTTCTAACAAGCATGAAAGACTTTAAGAGACATACGAGGATCTTAATAACCTTCATTCTAATTTATGTCTTCATAAATAACTGTTTTGCATCATCAGAGCTTTAATTGAATAGCTAATAAGTAATGGTAATGACAGAAACTGCCCAAAAAATATCTTCGGTATAGTTATCGTAGATAACCTTTGCTGAAAATTTTATTGATCATACTGTATTCAGCTGACCAAGTTGTAGCGGCTAAAAATATGTAACCCTAGTTTAAACTGAATAATTATAGTTTATGATTCAGATTTAATGTGAATCATAACATTAACATTTAAGAGAATTTTAAGGTCCAAACAAACTTTATATTTTACCGGACGTTTCCATTACAACCATCAGCAGAATAATTTCCACCTGCAAACATTCTGCGATGGCAATAAAGCAGCAAACATCAGCCTTTGTTATATTTTTCACGCCACATTCTTACAAATCGTCTTTAGAACAATGTTTTAAAGCAGGCGGAAACTTAGCGGATTTTAAACCACAACACATTCCAGAAACGACCAAAACTTTGCAAAGTATAAAAGATCAGTCTTGCTTAGGTAAGCTGTAGTAAATTAAGGCAGTTTTTTAAAGTAATTGTTTAAATCATAATTTTAGACACGAATTTTTGGGTAAACTCAAAATCTAGCTGTTCGCAGTTTAATACTAAAGGTAAAACTGTGGAAGATGCAGGTGATTGCTCAAAATTACAAGGTTTTATATGTGAAATAGGTAAGTACAGGATACGAAACTGTAAAGAAGTCAGTTTTCAGTTTATTTATTAATTTTATGTATCGTGCCTTCAAACATTACATTAAAGCCACAATCTTGAGTTTAAAAATACGTCTCGTGCTTAAAGTCGGGAGGTTTTCCGTTCTAAAGTAGGATATTGAACTTCAAGGAAAGATTTTTAACTTAAAATCAGAAATTCAGAAGTATAATTTTTAGTCTGCTGTCACACTTCGTCGTATTCTGGAGTGAAATTTTGAGTTTTAAATTAATAACTTGAATTTTAAGATCAACTCCTAAACGTAAATTAAGATTTCATCATGATTTTGATTTGAAAGTTAAGATTCAGTTATAATTTTGGGTTACTATTCGAGATTTTTTTAAAGGAATTTTTAATTTGTAGTCGAGTTATCGAGATTTCAAGTTAAAAATTTAAAAGCTCGCAATTTAAATCGAGGTATTTAATTTTGAGTTCAGTTCTGTATAAATATTTGACTGCCTCAATTCACGATATTATTTTAAAAGTGAAAATGTCTAGGCGTTATCTCAAATATAAAGTTTCAACAGGAGATCTTAAATTTAAACTCTAGATTTGTCCCAAATATAAACGCTTTAGGTATTGATTTAGCATTCTTCTTAGAGTGCTTTATCTCTTACGAGACGTAGCGATCTTCTCTCCTATGCGCGTTTTTACAGTGTCACAGACATAGAGGACCTACAGTTTAACGTGGAAGATTTACTAGGCAGAATACCTCGCTGGTTTGCCATTGCCTTGCGAGGGAGAACGGCCGCTAAAAATCCTGATTTAGCATTGGAGTCTTAAAATCATTGATAAATTTTCATCTTTTTTGCAAAACTCCCCATTTTCAGTAGATAATTCGATCATGTAGTTGAGAATACACTAAACACGAAGATCCTCAATCTGACTTTAATATTTGCAGTTTTATGCTGACTTTTCATATTTACAGTTTTATGCTGACTTTTCAAATCTACAGTTTTATTTAGACTTTACAAATTTACAGTGATACGCTGACTTTTCAAATTTACAGTTTTCTGCTGACTATAGAAATTTGCAGTTTTATGCTGACTTTTCAAATTTACAGTTTTATGCTGATTTTTCAAATTTACAGTTTTATGCTAACTCTTCAAATTTACAGTGATATGCTGACTTTTCAAGTTTACGGTTTGAAACTGACTTTTCAAATTTACAGTTTTATGCTGATTTTTAAATTTACAGTGATATGCTGACTTTTCAAATTTACAGTTTTAAACTGACTTTTCAAATTTACAGTTTTATGCTGATTTTCAAATTTTCAGTTTTATGCTGACTTTTCAAATTTACAGTTAAATGCTGACTTTTCAAATTTACAGTTTTATGCTGACTTTTTAAATTTACAGTTTTATGCTGACTTTTCAAATTTATGGTTTTCTGCTGATTTTACAAATTTACAGTTTTATGCTGACTTTTCAAATTTACAGTTTTATGCTGACTTTTCAAATTTACAGTTTTATTTAGACTTTACAAATTTACAGTGATATGCTGACTTTTCAAATTTACAGTTTTCTGCTGACTATAGAAATTTGAAGTTTTATGCTGACTTTTCAAATTTACAGTTTTATGCTGATTTTTCAAATTTACAGTTTTATGCTAACTCTTCAAATTTACAGTGATATGCTGACTTTTCAAGTTTACGGTTTGAAACTGACTTTTCAAATTTACAGTTTTATGCTGATATTTAAATTTACAGTGATATGCTGACTTTTCAAATTTACAGTTTTAAACTGACTTTTCAAATTTACAGTTTTATGTTGATTTTCAAATTTTCAGTTTTATGCTGACTTTTCAAATTTACAGTTAAATGCTGACTTTTCAAATTTACAGTTTT
>JABXWE010039363.1:0-12746 GCA_014611495.1 Limonius californicus
ATATAAGTACGGAACACTCGGTATTTCAACAGTTGGAAATTTGGAATAACTGTATAAATTACGGCCAGACGAACCTTAAAAGATGTCTCTGTATTGGTACGCACCGAACACTCGGTATCTCGACATTTGGAATATCCAACTAAATTACCATTTCTATATAAGTACGGAACACTCGGTATTTCAACAGTTGGAAATTTGGAATAACTGTATAAATTACGGCCAGACGAACCTTAAAAGATGTCTCTGTATTGGTACGCACCGAACACTCGGTATCTCGACATTTGGAATATCCAACTAAATTACCATTTCTATATAAGTACGGAACACTCGGTATTTCAACAGTTGGAAATTTGGAATAACTGTATAAATTACGGCCAGACGAACCTTAAAAGATGTCTCTGTATTGGTACGCACCGAACACTCGGTATCTCGACATTTGGAATATCCAACTAAATTACCATTTCTATATAAGTACGGAACACTCGGTATTTCAACAGTTGGAAATTTGGAATAACTGTATAAATTACGGCCAGACGAACCTTAAAAGATGTCTCTGTATTGGTACGCACCGAACACTCGGTATCTCGACATTTGGAATATCCAACTAAATTACCATTTCTATATAAGTACGGAACACTCGGTATTTCAACAGTTGGAAATTTGGAATAACTGTATAAATTACGGCCAGACGAACCTTAAAAGATGTCTCTGTATTGGTACGCACCGAACACTCGGTATCTCGACATTTGGAATATCCAACTAAATTACCATTTCTATATAAGTACGGAACACTCGGTATTTCAACAGTTGGAAATTTGGAATAACTGTATAAATTACGGCCAGACGAACCTTAAAAGATGTCTCTGTATAGGTACGCACCGAACACTCGGTATCTCGACATTTGGAATATCCAACTAAATTACCATTTCTATATAAGTACGGAACACTCGGTATCTCAACAGTTGAAAATTTGGAATAACTGTATAAATTACGGCCTCTACAATTTTGTAGTTTTGTAGTGAAATTCTCAAAATATCCAAAAAATATACAATTTTTGTCGAGACCAACCTTAAAAGATGCCTCTGTATATGCATTCGGTATCTCACAGTTAGAAATTTGGAATATCCAATCGAATTAGGATTTCTACAATTTCATAGTCAACCTCAATTTTCTCAAAATTCGACAATAAAATTGTCATCAATTTTAACGACCAGTTAATTTGAAATGCTCAAAATATCCTAACAGTATACAATTTTCGTCGAGACGAACTTTAAAAGATGCCTCTGTATAAGTACCGAACACTCGGTATCTGAACAGTTAAAAATTTTGTGATGATTGTATAAATTACGGCCTGCACAATTTCATATTTAATCAATGCTCTCAAAATTCGGCTATCAAATTGAAATCAATTTTAACTACCTGATAATTTAACAACCAAAAATATCTCAAAAATATATAACTTTTGTTGAGACGAACTTTAAAGTTGCCTTTGCATAATTTGGAAACACTCACTATCTCAACAATTGGAAATTTCTCAAAATTCGGCAATCAAATTGTCATCAATTTTAAAGACCAGTTTATTTGAAATGCTCAAAATATCCTAATAGTATACAATTATCGTCGAGACAGTTGAAAATTTTGTAACGATTATATAAATTATGGCTTGTACAATTTCATTTTTAAATAAATATATAATAAAACACGCTGTGTTTATATATTTATTCAATTTATCCCACTATGAGTTATTGGGACTTTAACGATATTTTCATTTTTAAACTCAATGCTCTCAAAATTCGGCCATCAAATTCAAATCAATTGTAACTACCTGATAATTTAACAACCAAAGTGTCCCAAAAATATATAATTTTTTTGAGACGAACCTTAAAGTTGCCTCTGCATACGTACGCAACACTCAGTGTCTCCACAATTGGAAATTTGGAATGATCTTATAAATTATGGCATCTACAATTTTATATTTAACCTCAATTTTCTCACTATTCAACAATCAAATTCTCATCAATTTCAACGATCAGTTAATTTGAAATGCTCAAAATGTCCGAAAAATATATAAATTTGGTCGAGAGGAACCTTAAAAGATGCCTCTGTATAAGTACCGAACACTCGGTATCTCAACAGTGGAAACTTTTGTAACGATTATACAGGGTGTTCCTAAATATCATGTACATACGGGAGGAGGTAATTCCTTGGCTTATTTCATGACTAAAAGTTCATATAAACATAGGTCCGCAAACGCTTCGTTACTGATCTACGGGGTGTTAAAATTTCAAGTTTTTTTTAGTTTTTTCTTTATAGCTCCTGTAGTTTTTGAGATATTTAGCTCAAATTTGGAATACAGGTTACGCTGCAGGGCTTACATCATTGGGAGTGCCAAATGGTTGTGAAAATCTACAGGGAGGTACTTTTTCAGGGGTCATGCCCCTTTTTCTCCACCTGAACTTTTTTGCGGTGCGCCGCTGGTAGATTCTAAAATACAAAATCAGTTTCCTGTTTTGTTTAGAATCTTTTTGTTTTCCTGTAGTTTTTTCGTATCTGCGACGGTTTTCGAGAAAAAAAATTAAAAACGATTTTCTGTAATTCGCTAGACGAAATTAAAATTTTTAAAATGGTCTAGTAGGCTCTGTAGATCAGTAACGAAGCGTTTGCGGACCTATGTTTATATGAACTTTTAGTCATGAAATAAGCCAAGGAATTACCTCCTTCCGTATGCACATGATATTTAGGAACACCCTGTATAAATTACGGCTTGTACAATTTCATTTTTAAATTCAAAGCTCTCAAAATTCGACTATCAAATTCAAATCAACCTACCTACCTGATAATTTAAAGGCCAAAAATGTCCCAAAAATATATAATTTTTTTGAGACGAACCTTAAAGTTGCCTTTACATAAGTATGGA
This sequence comes from Limonius californicus, assembly GCA_014611495.1. NCBI lineage: Eukaryota > Metazoa > Arthropoda > Insecta > Coleoptera > Elateridae > Limonius > Limonius californicus. The sequence continues at coordinate 2,918 of JABXWE010039363.1, forward strand.
ACACTCAGTTTAGCAACAATTGGAAATTTGGTTTGATCTTATAAATTATGGCCTCTACAATTTTATATTTAACCTCAATTTTCTCAGTATTCAACAATCAAATTCTCATCAACTTTACCGACCAGTTAATCTGAAATGCTGAAAATGACCAAAAATATAAAAATTTGGTCGAGAGGAACCTTAAAAGATGCCTCTGTATAAGTACCGAACACTCGGTATCTGAACAGTTGAAAATTTTGTAATGATTATATAAATTAGTGCTTGTACAATTTCATTTTTAAACTTGTCGTTGTAGAAGTACGGAACACTCAGCATCTCAACAATTGGCAATTTGGAATGATCTTATAAATTATGGCCACTACAATTTTATATTTAACCTCAATTTTCTCAGTATTCAACAATCAAATTCTCATCAATTTTAACGACCAGTTAATTTGAAGTGCTCAAAATAACCCAAAAATATATAAATTTGGTCGAGAGGAACCTTAAAAGATGCCTCTGTATAAGTACCGAACACTCGGTATCTCAACAGTTGAAACTTTTGTAACGATTATATAAATTACGGCTTGTACAATTTCATTTTTAAATTCAATGCTCTCAAAATTCGACTATCAAATTCAAATCAACCTACCTACCTGATAATTTAAAGGCCAAAAATGTCCCAAAAATATATAATTTTTTTGAGACGAACCTCAAAGTTGCCTTTACATAAGTATGGAACACACAGTATAGCAACAATTGGAAATTTGGTATGATCTTATAAATTATGGCCTCTACAATTTTATATTTAACCTCAATTTTCTCAGTATTCAACAATCAAATTCTCATCAATTTTACCGACCAGTTAATTTGAAATGCTGAAAATATCCCAAAAATATATAATTTTGGCCGAGAGGAACCTCAAAAGATGCCTCTGTATAAGTACCGAACACTCGGTACCTGAACAGTTGAAAATTTTGTAATGGTTATATAAATTAGGGCTTGTACAATTTCATTTTTAAACTTGTCTTTGTAGAAGTATGGAACACTCAGTATAGCAACAATTGGAAATTTGGTATGATCTTATAAATTATGGCCTCTACAATTTTATATTTAACCTCAATTTTTTCAAAATTATGCCCATAATATCCCAAGAATATTATTACTCGAGAACAATAACAATAGTTTAAGATACTCAAAATACATGTCTTTTATCGAAAGGAACCTTAAAAGGCGGGTTTAAGAAGTGTAAAAATTTGTAATTAACATATACAAAGAAATTATTATTGGCGGCCATAGGCTAGAGGTTAGCGCGTTAGACTTCTACGCTGAAGGTCCTGGGCTCAATTCCCAGTACCGGAACATCGGAAGTATTCTACCTAGTTAATCTTCTCTGGAGTAGAAGTGTTTACACTTCTCTAGGTTCGGGTCCCACGTTACGCTGTAGGTCCTCTATGTCTATGGCACAACGTACAACACAGGCATAGGAGAGAAGATCACTACGTCTTGTGAGAGATAAACAAAAATTTTTAAAAATTTAAGTTGTCCAATACTGTACCAGCATTACAATTTTGCTATACAGCAACATTACTAGAAAGTAAAACCGTGAACGACACCTGTACTAAAATTTCAAAAAGTAAAGAAAATCGTCTACAGATATTTATTAAATTTCATTAAATAATGGAAGAAGATACAATTTTTTTACTTGCCCCTTTAAACTTGTTCCGACGCTGTTTAATACTTTTTCCGTTCAAAAACAGTTCAACAATTTGATACGGATCAATAAATCTTAACAACAACGCAAGTAATTTATAAAAAAAATATGTAATAATACACTTTAAACATGATTCGAGTTTAAATTTTGAAATTGTAGATACGAATAGACCTACTTGAGCGTGTTACAATGTGACTATTCAACTTCTGGGATCTGGGGCCCTATTCTCGACTCGTGTCGTATTCTATCTTTATGTTTTAATTTTTGTTTGACATCGGTATAGTTAATTGTATATAACATAAAAATTATATTCGGAGAAGGAAATATTTGTCACAATTGCTCACCTTTGAGAAGGTGAAACCGCGATGATTACATGAATAGTTTTAGGAAATCATTTTATTTTCTATTCGAGATGTTACAATTTAAATGTTTAATCTTTCCGCTGGTTTCTGTTTTCTCTGAATACGACAATGCGCTTTGCATGTACTTATAATTAATATTAAAACGCAAAAACGAAGTTGTCCACAAAAATGAGGAAGGGGCTTAAATGTAAAAAGTTTAGATTTGTAAGCAATATTATTGTATATTTGTAGCGTTGATTTTACACTTTTAGTTTTTCATTCCGCTTATGTGTTTACACATATGTATACCCGTGTCTGTTGCTGTAATTTCGTTATTTTTTAATTAATGTTGTTCTCCCTTTCCTGTTTTTTTCTTTATAATCGATTCTGCTATTGTGTATCAACATCCTGTAGACAAATATTAATAAACCACTGGTAGAAATTGGTACCATTAAATATAAAGAAAATTGTAGGTTGTTTAAAACTGAAAAACTCTGTAATTATAGGGGTGTAACGTCGTCATGGAAACAACATTAAGTAGAACGATGCGGTTTGTTTATTTAGCTGAGTAGGTAATAACAATTGCCCCAAAAATCATTAGAATTAATGCTAGGTCCTTAGGCAGGAACATGGGCATGCATGCTAACTTATTTAATGGTTTATTAATATTGTTAGATATCTTGTTTTCCATTGATGTATATTTACCTAAGCTAATTTATATAATCGCTCATATACAGTGTGGTCGTAAAATGTCCTCCCCCTTACTAACTTTTGAACGACTTGATATTGTTTCATAAAATTTTGTGTGCTTTAATGGGAGGCTACATACTACTTTTTAACCCATATTTAAATTTTATAACTTTGAAAATGGCGGCTAGGCGCCATTTTGAACTATTTTTTTAAATGGCAATGGGGTTGAGTGACGCCTCATTTGAAGGGTGTTTTTATTCTGTGTCTGATCCTAAAGTTTCATAAAAAATATTCATCCAGAAAAAATGACATATAATTGAAAATAGCAAGCATATGGAAAAAACTAAGAATTAAAGCAAAAAAGGTATGCTTTCGAAATGTTCACCATTGAAGAATGAAGAAAAAGTTTCTAAAACATAACAAAACTTATTTTATACAACAAAAACTGAATAGTACGAGGGGGTATTGATATTTAGTTAGCCTGGAAATTTTCTAGTAAAAAAAGTGAATATGTTGCTATGGTTACAACTATGATGTTTTATAAATAAGTTGTCAAAGTTTGACATCCATAAGTTGAACGGTGATCAAATTGTGAATTTTTGAAAACAGCATGTCTGAGGAAAAAATCGAGTTTCGGTCAGTTATTAACTATTTATTTTTGAAAGGGTTATCGGGCAAAGAAATTTTTGCTGATATGATAGAAACTTTAGGTGATCAATGTCCTTCATAAGCCACTATTGAAAACTGGGTTGCGGAATATAAAAGAGGAAGATCAGATGTGAAAGATGAGCACCGCCCTGGAAGATCAATTTCTGTGGCCACTCAAACATTGATTCTGTCCATGATATGATTTTAGAAAATCGACGTATTGGGATTAAGAATATTGCAGAAGCATTGCACATTTCCTATGAACGTGTGTGTCACATCATTCATCGTGACTTGGGTGTGAGAAAGCTGTCAGCCAAATGGATTCCAAGATGCTTGAATGTTGATCAGAAGCTCGTTCGATTGACAACGTCAAAGGAAATCTGCCGCCGTTTTTCAGAAGATTCTTCAAACTTTTTGGATCGGCTTATTACATGGGCGCAACGTGGATCCATCTCTATGATACAGAGACTGGAGAGCAATCCAAACAGTGGAAGCATGTTGGTTCTCCACGACCCAAAAAATTCCGTATTCAAAAATTGACTGGCAGGATTCTTGCTTCAGTTTTCTAGGGCAAAGATGGGATAATTCTGATAGATTATTTGGAACGGGGTAGAACTATCACGGGAGCATATTATACAGAGTTCCTAACTAGATTACGTAAGAAAATTGTGGAAAAACCCCGCGGAAAACTTGCCAGAGGTGAAGTCGTTGATTGATTGCACTGCAAAAAATTGATGAAATTGATTTTGAATCGGTTGACTACCCGCCCTATTCCTCGGATTCCTCAGACTATTATTTGTTCCCAAAACTCAAAACACGTTTGAAAGGTAAAAGATTTTCGACAAATGACGAAGCAATATTTGCCGTTGAGGAGTGGTTTGCAGACCAAGACAAACATTTTTTAATGGCTTAGAATTACTGTATGAACGTTTTGCTAAATGTATAAGTCTTAAAGGAGATTATATTGAATAAATAAAATTTTGTTTTGAAATATTGTGGCGTTTTATATGGTAGGCTAAGTACTTATCAATACCCCCTCGTAATACTATTTTAATAAATGTTCCAGGTGTGTTCATTGAACTTCTTGGCAATAGAAAAACCTATTTAATATCTTTTCCCGTACTTTCTGGAAAGTTTCAACTCCGATATTTGCACAAGCCTCTTTATTTTACGTCGTAAATCCAAAAGGGAATCGGGTTCTGTTTGAAAAGCTTTCGATTTAAGATACCCCCACAACAAAAAGTCCAACGGAGTCAGGTCAGGGGATCGCGGAAGCCATTCTGTTGGACCACGAGAACCAATCCATCGTCGAGGACACGTTGCATCGAAAAAAAATTTGCGAACTTGTTTGCTAAAATGCGCAGGAGCGCTATCTTGCTGGCTGATGGATGAGGTTTTCCAGCACGTTCAAGTACAATTCCCCAGGAAGATTTCCGTCGATAAATAAGGGATCTACGATATAGTCGCCAAGTATTCGTATCCACATATTCAATTTTTGCTGAAATTGAGTGTGACCTTCCCGGAATACACGGGGATTTTCATCGCATCAATATCTTACATTCTGTCTGTTAACAAACCTATTTAAAAAATGTGCATTCGTCAATAAAACAAATATTGCGAAGATGGGATGGGTTTCTTGCAATGGTTTGGGTCATGATCTTACAAAATTCAATGCGTCTATCTGGATCATCTTCAATCAACTGGTGTAGAATCTTCATTTTGTATGGATGGAACTTATGCCGTTCTAAAAACTTCTTGCCAGTGGTCGCCGATACATCACATATCGCAGCTACATGTAAAGTTGATTGCTGAGAATGTACTACCGACTATCTGAATTTGTTTGTCTTCTGAAATTGCGGGGCGTCCAGGGTTTTTCATGTTTTGCACACTTCCAGTGTTAATAAATATTGCACAAGTTCTCTTAAATACGTTCTTAGCATTTGGAACAGCGTGGTTTGAAGATTGTGAAGATGGAGCAGTTACTTCTCCACTTGAAGTTTCCCTATTTTCACTCAAGCAGTTATCTTGATTTAAACTTTTCTCATACTCATCTGTAGAATCTTTATGTTGTTTTTTCTTAATGAGTAATGAGAAATTTGTCCATTCCTAAAAATAAGCAAATAAATAAATATTATTTTGAGCCCAAGAGTACTATAAGGTACCCGCCTTTTGGTCGATGATCAATCACTTAGGGGTAAACCTTCCAGACTCATTAGCAGACCAAATGCATAATCGCATCACGGGCAGTTTAAATAAGTTTGGGAGTAAATATTAAGTAGTTCTAAGTCATTAGGAAACTAAGAGATGTGCAATCAGTAACCTTAGAGCAATAGATCGATGTGAAATAACAACAATGTGAAACTATGAAACCAAAGTTTATTAGGCTCAAACGCATAATGGCATAACGGTTTCGGCTACGTACTCAACACCCATTGATGTGTAGTTTACTAACTACCCGGTGTTGCAGCAGCGGTATCTTGCGGTATGCATTGCAGACATGCTAACGTTCTGCAATGCCCCACCCGATCCCACCCTATCCCGTAAGTTCCTACCCGCCTACTGGCATGGGGTGGGCCTGGCGTATCCAGGATTGACCCTCCAGTCGGCTCCATGTCAGATGATGATGATGATGATGATGAAGTTCTCTTAAATACGTCCTCGAAATCGGACGGTCGGGAAAACGTTCATTAAATATTCTTTCGGCTTCGTGAAAGTTTCTATTAGCTTCAGCAAAAATAAAAACTGCTTCCGTTTTTTCCTGCAAAGTAGAACATTCGCCATAATTATTGTTAGTATCGCCGGTTTTAACACTCAATATTCAAACGTGAGCAAACACAATAACTGAATTAAACTGACAAAACAGAAAGACTAATTACAGCAGACGCTCGATAACGGAAACACCCGATAATGGAAACATCGCGCTAATGTAAACACAAAATTCTTACTATAGGATCAAACGGAACGCTCGATAACGTAAATAACCTGTACAGCTCGATAACGTAAACATTTCTTTTTTTATTGTTTTTATGATGTACATCCGCGACTCTCAGCAAATTATTTGTAGGAACAGCGCTGATTTCATTTTAGTCGTTGTTAAACTTAAGTCACATCCAATAAAAGAAAGTGTTTAAGATTGAGTGAAAAGTGAAAATCATAGACGAGGTTGCAGTAGGTGCGGGAGTGACACAATTCGCAAAAAAAACATTAATTGTGTTATTAATAATTTACTGATTAATAAAATCACGCTCGCTAATGTGAACATTTCGATCATGTGAACACACGCGGATCTGAATTAGTTCACGTTATCGAGCGTCTGCTGTATTTTAATTGTTTTACTTCTGTTGTTTCGCCTCCTACATTTTTGTAGCGTTTTGCTTAATATAAGAAACAGATAATTTGGAAGTTTGTCGTATGTTTTTGAATATATAAAATTTTCCCAAAATATAGAATTATACTCCGCTTAAAGAGATCTTTTAAATGAGGTGTCACGCGACCCTCATTGCCATTTAAAAGAATATTTGAGGATGGCGCCTAGCCGCCATTTTGAGAATAATAAAATTTATATATGGGCTAAAAAGTAGTATTTAGCCTCCCATTAAAGCACACAAAATTTTGTGAAGAAATATCAAGTCGTTCAAAAGTTAGTAGGGGAAGAGGACATTTTACGACCGCATTGTATTTAATACTCGGAAGGTGGCTTTTAATTTACAGATTTGTGAATATTTTGTTTTTTTTTCTATTCGAAACTTTTAGAAACACAATTTTTTAGCTGTTTCGCTCTTGTGATTTACGGAACGTTCGAGAAAGTGAACATCTGCTGTTTAATGGAGATACAATCTACTTAATATAAAATCAATGATCGTATGGAATAGCATGTTGTTAAGGATTTTTAAGAATGATTCTTTTCTGATCATAGAACCTTGCTTAATTAATGACATGTTTTTGTGATAATACGTCATGGTTGCTTGTTTACGCTAGCAATAAACAATACTAAGAAAACAAAAATTCGGTCATAGCACTTAAATTAGTTACCTGTTTTGATAAAGAACCTTAATATCATAATTAAGATTATGCTTTAGTAAACACAAACATAAAAGTTTGTTGATTCGGCACATGAAAATACGAATGTCCTTGTAAGACCTTCACATTTCTTATGTCTACATGTTTAATCGCCCCTGGAATTAGTGTGTTTTAAGGTTGTATATTTATGATTTACAATTTTTGGGTTACGCCGCGTTTTTTATACCGCGATGGAAACAGCAGATAACATACTATCTGTCTTTGTTTATAGTTCTATGCGAGTTAAGTACGAATACCGAACGAAGGCGAAACTAGCGGAATTTTCAAGTAAATAGCTTTTAATTTGTTTATTCATGCGTAAATCATGACTTAATAGCGAGAACTTCCTCGTGGACATGTTTCACTTTTTGATGTCTCCACTTCAGCAGTTCAGCTTGATTGCAACAATGACGTCAATGATACCAGAAATATAGCCCTATTGCTGTTAATTGACAAGCACAATAATTAGTTACCTAGGTAATATATATATAATAATTAACTTTTAACCGTAATTAATTTCGATATAATTAAACAATGGTAATAATTTAAATTTGTGAGCTCGTTTTCAGGGCATCTGCAGCAAATAAAAAGTCAGGCTCCAAGGTTGAAGTTAAAACTATTACTAAATTAAAATATTGCCAGCAGTTCTCGTACCACGCTAGTACCTTGGTAATTAGAACATGGTATTTCCGTCTAAAGGCAACGAAAGCAAAAGCGAATGCTTTGACTAAAATGTAAACACCAAAATGGGCGCTGTATTTCGACAAAAAATTAAATGATGCTTAATTTGCAATACTTTTACAAACAGTACAACTATGGAACACAGTTAACATATATCCGCCATTTTAAGTCATGTTTGAGAAAATCGTTTCACGCACCGAGTATGTAGACAGATAATTGTATGTGGAAGTAAAAATGTGCAGCTATGCTACAATGGCGAATGGGGCCCGCAAAACAGTCGCAATGCGTTGCTTTAACGACAAGCATTGACGACTCGACGATAGCAGAATATCAATAAAGTTATATTCAATGCGATATTGACAACGGGTAAACGACCTGATTTTATCGATCTTTTCTTTGCCGGGAAAATGTTTCCTGCAAATCCGATTTTTTAAATCGTCCACCTGAGAAGAACGGTCTAGTAATTAATATGGTTCTAATGAACTATGGCAACTACATGCTGGAATATAAATCAACTTGCCATTGTAAAAAATTAGCAGGCGCCATTTTGTTCGCCAATACAAACTTAAGCTGGACAGGAGATACAATTATTCAAAGTTTTAAATTTATTTTTAATATTTGCAAGCGTAAATATTAAATTAATTTAGCACCAAAAAGCACCGAAAAATCTGGGCAGGAAAATTACAGAAATAACTATGTATTAATTAATACAACAATTAATCGGTATGTTTTCTTAAGTTTAATCCAGCTTAACCAAATCTGAACGGCACGGAATAAATTAGGTGTGATTGCGTGTAGATTGGGTAGAGTTAATTGGCAATTGGGTTAGATTAATTAAGTAAAATTGTAGTTTAATTACTCTTTTTCTTTCCTTTGAAGACTTTCCAAAAACTTTTCTTCGAATACATATTTATTCTGTAACTATTTTTAATTAATTTATTTCGGGTAATTTTTTCAACAATCATCTTGTAGATCCAACTTTAATACTTAAATTATTTGAAATAATTTCCCAACTTTTATATTATAGTATGATGTATCAATCAAAAACCCAGTTGAACAGTATGCTTTCTTTACTTTAGTTAACCAAATCTGAACGCCCAGGATAAAATTAGGTGTGCTTGAGCGTAATTTAGGTCGAGTTACTTGAAAATTGAGTTAATTATAGACGGGTTAGATTAATGTAACTTAAGTAAGTATAGTTTAGTTACTTTTTTCCAAGTGACTCTTCTCTGGAGACTTACCAAAAACTTTTCTTCGGAGACATATTTGTTCTGTAACTATTTTTGATTGATTTCTTTCTGGTAATTTTTTGAAAAATCATTTTGCAGATCCAACTTTAATACTTAAATTATTTGAAATAATTTTCCAACTTTTATTAGTATGATGTATCAATCAAAAAATCAGTTAAACGGTATGTTTTCTTTGCTTTAGCCAGGTTAACCAAATCTGGACGGCCAGGATAAAATTAGGTGTGCTTGGGCGTAGTTTAGGTTGAGTTACTTGAAAATTGGGTTAATTATAGACGGGTTAGATTAATTTAACTTAAGTAAGTACAGTTTAGTTACTTTTTCCAAGTGACTCTTCCCTGGAGACTTACCAAAAACTTTTCTTCGGAGACATATTTGTTCTGTAACTATTTTTGATTGATTTCTTTCTGGTAATTTTTTGAAAAATCATTTTGCAGATCCAACTTTAATACTTAAATTATTTGAAATAA
>JABXWE010039383.1:0-16443 GCA_014611495.1 Limonius californicus
CCCTTGTCTTACCCCTTCTTTGGTGACAAATTTTTCGGATATCATATTTTTGCTAATTACACAATTTCTCGTTGTTTTGTATAAACATTTAGTTACTCTGATTAGTTTTGGGTCCACCTTCTTTTTATTTAAAATTTCCCATATTTTCACTCTTGGTACCTTATCAAAAGCCTTCTCCATGTCTAAGAATGCTATGTATGCTGTTCTATTTCTTGCCAAGGTCCTGTTGATGATTTCTTTTATTGCAAATACATGATCTTGAGTGCTTTTATTTTTTCGGAATCCGCTTTGGGTGTCTGATAATGTGGGTTCGATTTGCTCTCTTAATCTTTTTTCGATAATTTTCTCAAAGGTCTTTACTATTGTGCTTAATAGGGTTATCCCTCTGTAGTTATTACAGTCTTTGTTGTCACCTTTTTTGTACACTGGTATTATTAGTCCCATTTCCCAGTCTTTCGGCACTTGCTCTTCTCTCCATACTTTATTGCATATCTTCAGTAGTAATGCTGTTCTTTCTTCTCCCATGTTTTTGACCATTTCGGTCGTAATTTTGTCTCTTCCTGGAGCTTTGCCTATCTTGAGTTGTTTGATAGCTTCTATTAGTTCTTCTTTTGTTATTTCTTGGTCTTCATTTATTTCTATTTGGTCTTCTTGTTGAGTTTCTATCTCTTCATTTATTAACTGTTCTGTTATCGCTTCCTCATTGAGCAAACTTTGGAAATACTGCTTCCAGCGTTCCATTATTTCTGTTTCCTTTGTCAGTATTTCTCCTGCTTCGTTAGTGATTGCTGAGCTGTCTATTTTTCTGTATTTGAAATGTATACAATCAAGTGTATCCTAAACTATGCTATGTGCCAAATATCTGTCAAATCTGACTTTTCGAATTGAATTGGTGTCATAACTTTTGATTTTAAATCTATCGTTTTTTTTCTGATACGCAGGTGGCAAAATACCCAACAAAAAGAAAGAAGTAAAAAGGGTTTCTTTTCACATATCACAAAAAATTATACATTTAAATTTATTTATTTGCTATAACACTATTCACGATTGATTTGCCATCCAGCAGGCTGTGTTTTTTTTTCTTAAGTTCCCTTTCTGGAATATTATTTGATTGATTTCTAGCAATGTCAAAATGAAATTGCCCTGTTGCCAGCTCTAGAGTCCCCTACTTTTCTAAAATAATCTAGTAAGTTTAGAATTAATAAAACACATAATATGCAAATGCAAATTGTGAAAGCTTTCAACCATTATAAAAGAAATAGGCCAGACTTCACACGATTTACGATTATAAATCCTCCTTTCATTATTTCAATTGGGGAATCTGATTCAGAATCGGAGGGTGCCGATGATTGAGATACTTCTAGTGATAGCATGAATGTGGAATAGGGTAGGGGATATTCTTTTGGCATCTAAATTGTGAATGAGTGTTTTACAGTTTTTATCTCGCCCGAGAAAAAAACTGACCTCAGTGGAATACGAACTTGGGTCTCTTAGCACCAGAGACAAACAGTCAACCACTGGACTACCATAATATCAATTTGAAACATGAGCGGCATGGACGTTAATTCTTCTTAATTTGCTGCAAGACCTAAATATAGGACAACAAAGAATGGCGTGGAATATGCTCTGTATACATACGATTTGAGTTCAGAATTCTCGTGTAAAAAGAACAGCAATATGTATTTTGTATGTGTTACGACAACATTTAAGTTATAGTTATTATTTTATTTATAATGAAATCATTATTATATCTAAGTATTATAAACCAATATTGAGCAGAAATAGGCGGACGTTAAATGAACAAACAAGCTCCACTGGCAACATTGCCTGCTTTCAAAAAACATAACCTCTATCAAGAAAAACTAGCATAACCCAACTTAATTAATTAACAAATTTCGATAATACCACACATTCCCCCAGATTTCCACAGCCTGTTGGATGGCAAATCAATCGTGAATAGATTATACATCTGTGCAAACTTATCATTCTAGTTATTTATCGCTGATTGTCAAGTTGATCATTATTTTAACAATGAGTCTTTCGGTTACCCAAATAATAAAAATTTTGATATTATTAGGATGTGGTGATAAAACAAGAACGCAGAATCAGGTATGCGAAATCTTCAATACTAAGTATCCTGCCCGTCGCATTTCTCAGTCTACGGTTAGTAGAATAGAAAACAAATTTCGTGAATCTATAAATGTCACAGATATTCCTAAATCTGGTAGAAAACGCATTTTATCCGATGAAAAGAATTTGGATATCTTATTAGATATTCAAGATAATCCACATAAACCTACAAGAGGAATTGCCGCCAATAATGATGTTAGTAAAACGTCCGTATTGCGACTTCTAAAAAAAGAAAAATACCACCCATATAAAATTCATTTGATTCAAGAACTTAACGAGGATGACCCTGATCGCCGACAGGAATTTTGCGAAATCATGGCAAATAGATGCCAAGATGATCTGTTATTTATAAAAATCATTATTTTTTCTGATGAAGCAACATTCATTTTAAATGAAACAGTCAACAAACAGAACTGTAGATACTGGCGTACAGAAAATCCACATTGGATGATAGAGGCCAATACTCAATATCCTGAGAAGGTAAACATTTGGGATGGAATTATAAATTCTCAAATTATCGGACCATATTTCTTTGATAGCACATTAACTGGCGTGCGTTACTTGGATTTCTTGCAAAATTTCTTAGTTCCAGAATTAAGAATACTTTTCCCAGATGATGACAATCCTAATGCAATTGATAGAAATATTTGGTATCAGCAGGACGGAGCTATACCATATTTTGCATTGGAATCAATCAAGTTTTTCCTAATAGGTAGATCGGTAGACGCCGTGAAATTGAGTGGCTTGCCCGTTCTCCCGATTTGACTCCGCTTGACTATTTGTTATGGGGTTATTTAAAATCTAGAGTCTACTACAACAGACCAAATAACATCGATAGTTCAAAAGACAAACTAAGGCAAGAAACGATACAAAATGTTTTAAAAGAATTTAAGCAACGCCTCCATTATTGTCAAGAAGCAACGGGCGCCGAGTTTGAACATTTCAATTAAAATGTTTCTTGTTCTTTTGTTTACTTAGTGACATTAAAAATGTAATATTTTTCAATTAAAAACTTAGAGAAATTCAAAAAACTTTTTGTTGGGTATTTTGCCACCTGCGTATCAGAAAAAACGATAGATTTAAATTCAAAAGTTATTACACAAAATCAATTCGAAAAGTCAGATTTGACAGATATTTGGCACATACGCATAGTTTAGGATACACTTGATTGTATACATTTCAAATACATTTTAAAATTTTCAAATTTAATTTTCTTGGTGGAGAATATACAAAATTCAAAAAACCTTATATTGCTGGATAGAGAATTAAAAACCCTTTCAAATGAGCTATCACACGCACCCTCGTACCATTTAAAAATTTTAAAGTGGTTGCTGTCACTCCAATGAGGTTGAAGGAGGAGGTATAAAATTATGCTTAAAAAATGTCATTTTGTTATTAAAAATCGACGTGTTTCAGGATTTTACTCATAAATTGTAAATTACGTCGAAAATGAATGTATTCGTTACTTATGGACCGCACTGTATGTTTATATACATATATACAGGGTGTCTCAGAAAGAATGGGCCAGCGTTTAGTCATAGATTCTTTAGGTAAGGATAAACCGATTAAACCTAATATACCTTAGGCAGAAAGTCCTTCCTTAAGAAGTTATAGGGCCTTAAAGTTCAATTTTTTATTTTTTCTTTTTATTATAATTTCCACAAATATAAAGATATTTCTTTGAAATTTGGTATACGTACTTATCATTATGTGGTACAGTCACGGAATTATTTTCATTAACCAGACTTGATCATAAGAGGCACTTAACCTGCCACTGAAATTTAATATTAGCTCTAACTTTGTTATTAGTAAAACATTTTAAAATGTTATGCTATTTTCTGAAAGAGAATTAAAAAGTACAAAAATAAGGTACTCTTAGTTAATACGCGTAAAGGCAACCGTTTGCCTTAAAATGCTTGTCCCAAGTTTTGGGCTGTCGTTTCGACATGCAGTTATCAGGTAGCCATGATCGCAAAAACAATGGGTAGTGCTTGTGACCTACAGTAAAGAACAATCCTAAGTCAATTAAATACTTTGGTGTTATAGAAATTGTATTTTTAATTTCTGTTTTGTTTACGATAATATATCGACATAACGAATGTGGAGGAATTTTCGTAAACACAAAACAGAAATTAAAAATACTATTTCTATAACACCAAAGTATTTAATTGACTTAGCATTGTTCTTTACTTTAGGTCACAAGCACTACCCATTGTTTTTGCGATCATGGCTACCTGATAATTGCACGTCGTAACTACAGCCCAAAACTTGGGACAAGAATTTTCAGGCAAACGGTTGCATTTACGCGTATGAACTAAGAATACCTTATTTTTGTACTTTTTAATTCTCTTTCAGAAAATAACATAACATTTTAAAATGTTCAACTAATAACAAAGTTTGAGCTAATATTAAATTTCAGTGGTAGGTTAACTGCCTCTTAAGATCAAGTCTGGTTAATGAAAATAATTCTGTCACTGTATTGCGCAATGGTAAGTATGTGTACCAAATTTCAAAGAAATATCTTTAGATTTGTGGAAATTACAATAAAAAGAAAAAATAAAAAATTGAAATTTAAGGCCCTATAAGTTCTTAAGGAAGGACTTTCTGCCTAAGGTATATTAGGTTTAATCGGTTTATTTTTACCTAAAGAATCTATGACTAAACGCTGGCCCATTCTTTCTGAGACACCCTGTATATATATATATATATATATATATATATATGTATTGTTTTTTGTTTAGTGTATTATTTAAAGCATGTATTTAAAAAACATGATGTAATATTATCGTCAAAATAGTTACGTAGTGTGACGTAAATCCAGAAACTATTTGCTAAAGAAATCAGAAACATACAGAAATTAAATTACGTTCAAATGTCCCATATATGATGTATATGGGAGAGTAGATCAACAACCCCTTTATGGGAGAGGCCCTCGCCCAACAATAGGATGTTGCGGGGTCATAATATGTATTAATATCATTGTATATCTACTAGGGTGCTTCTGTTGTCAATTCCTTAGTTTCACGGGGAAATTGTATCTACAAACTATAAACTGCTAAATCCGGGGATCTTTAATGCGACACTTCACGAAAAGCGATCAGCTAAAATTGTAAGCAATCTACCTTCCCTTTCACATATCCGAAAATTTTCACTATATCACTTGCTGTACAATAATTGGATGCAATTGTATGGCAACATACGTCCTAAGAATTCTTTTACTTTTGTGGAATACCAAGAGAGTACTAATAGTTTTCTAATGCATAATTACAGTTTGGCATCGATTTCCCAACATCGGCTGTTTTTATCATTTATATGGAAAGAGGCGATTAATTTTATTAAATTTCCATGTCTGTTGATACAGAATATACGGGCTATTTAATAAATCATCTACAAACTGTAATATTTATTATTGCTATGTATTACATACAATAAAATTGGATTTTCATTCATTCACATATTTAAACTTTGCAAAACCCCGTATCCCCACGATGTTTAGAACACCTAAAAAACTTTGCATTGAACTTTAATTGTTGGGTTGGTAAAGGACTTATCTCCAGAAGTATTCCTCGGCCAAATTACTTTAGTTAGTCCAAGTTCGTATTGAAGATGGCAGCTTGTTTGCAAAATACGTATTTAGGTGTTCTAAATATCGTGGTGGTAAAGGGTTTTCCAAAGTTTTTATACTTAAACCGCCGCCGTCTCCCATCAATCCTATTTCACATATTATTTTTTAAATATGCATGTTAGTTTATGTATATAACTGAAAAACAGCATTTTGTGCATCACAAACTTTTCCATTCTTTTAAATAGTTATAAATAATATAATTTCTGTGACAGATATTCCATCATCAAGGACCGTAGAGGGAATGTTGACAAGAATGCCTTTTTCTTTCACAGGAACGATGCTAAGGTTTCACCAACGGACCAAAGGACTACTATGAAATATTTGTCGTTTTTTTGAGCGATTCTAGTCAAAGTGGAATTTGCTTCCTATTAGTATTTTAAGTTACATTTAACGTATTTTAATTATTGGAAATATTATATGTAGGTAGGTAAAACTAATACTTACATATCGCAAGTTTTCTTGCGTTATTGCAGTATGATCAACAACATTTTTGATAAAAATTGACTGGGTAAACATAACTTGTGTCTTACCTTTAACATTTACAACAATTGTTTAATAGTTGTCAAGATATAGTTCTGTTGTTACAATTATTTAATACTTTAGAAATCAATACATTTATTTATAAATGCGTTACATCCTCCGCGATTAGGCTGTCCGTGTAAATGTTGGTGTGGTCCGGTGTAGCCGTGAGCTAGAGGTAAGAGCGTTAAACTTCTACGCTAAAGGTCTAAGGTTCAATTCTCCACACTGGAACATCGAATTTTTAACAGACGTTCTCCCTTGTATAACAATAGAAACCCAGCAAGATATTCTGCTTAGTAAATCATCTCTGGAGTTGAAGTGTTTACACTTCCCATGGTTTGGAGCTCATGCGAAACTGTAAGCCCTCTTTGTTTGTGTCACTTTAAACACAGACATACGAGAGAAGATCTCCACATCTAGTAAGAAATAAAGCACCCGAAGAAAGAGAAGCTGCATAAAGGGTCTTTATTTCATATATAGCCATACTTTTTCTACATTAAAAAATGTTACCACATAGAAATTTATAAACTATTCTAACGTATCTCTATTAAAGCTTTGTGTACAAACAAAACCTTGGAGTTTCAGCACTATCACCTTCTGTTACTGTTGTTTGACATCTATTAAACAATAAGTAGAACAGAGTACAAGAGAAATCGCTACAACCAAAAAAAAACAAAGTGTTGACAAATTCGCTTATTCTTCTAACATAACTTTATAATTTTGTAGAATCTTTGCAAAAGTTCTGATGGTAGATATAATTTTATTGTGGAGAAAATGGTATGGCATGACTAAAAACGCATTCTTTTAAACCTATCCAGTTGTGGTTCTAAACACACATTTCCGTTGTAGATTGGATTGTGATATCATTATAGATATGAAGCAAAAGTCCCCTTAATGCAGCTTGTGGAGTTCTACGAGGTGGAAAAGACTTTTTAAGAACGTTAGAGGGTATTCTTACTCCCCGCGGTTAAGTTATTTATTTCTAAGTAAATATTGTATGTTCCATAATAAAAATAATTATAGCAACTAAACTATACTATGATAACCATTAAATAATTATAGTAAATGTTATAATCTACATGGCTTAAATAAAGATGCACGTTTTATTTTCTGTAGTTAACTGTTATCGAACATTTTGTTCATCATACTGTATAATATCGAAAAAGTTAACATCGTAGTTTTTTGAAATTATTGTCGCATTTTGACATTAACTCTATACATTATTGAAAATTGAAAATGCGTATGGCTTATGCGTTCTTCAGATTCAACTTAATGAATGGAAAATTATACAAATCTATATTTGCATTCAATCAAAAACAATCATTTCACTGCGAATAAATTAAACAGTAAGCTCGATATCGTGAGTTTTTGTTGAGCAGTGGGATTTGGAATGTGTATAAGACATGTAATTTAATAATTTTGTATTTTCAGACATGTCTACCGTTCAGAAATCGCTGGACTCTATTCTTGCTGAACTAGGAGGTTTTGGAAAATTTCAAAGAAGAAATGTTGCATTTATATGTGTGGCTGTTGTTTATATGGCGATTCATTTAAGTTATGTTTTTACTGCTAGAGATTTAAACTACAGGTATGATATGATATTTGAAAATGACACCGATTTACGATAAATCTTGTGATATTGTAGGTGTAAAATTGATAATTGTGATACAAGTCCAGAAACATACAATCCTTCATGGTTATCCAATGCCATACCTTCAGCTAATGGACGGCCTGCCAAATGTGAAAAATATAGACAAGTTTCTAATGTAACACATTCTGAAGTAAATTGCTCTACCCTTCAATTCGACAAAAACAATGTAGAACGCTGTGATACTTATATTTACGAAACCCCTGAAACAACGATAGTAAATGATGTAAGTAGAGTTAAGCAGTATTATGATATGTTTTTTAGTTTCATGTTGTACTTGCATTTTATACACTCTTGGAATTATCTTAAATATCTCATGTAGTCGATAGTATCAAGAGATCCAAAAAAAGCTGATTCCCAGCGGCCTGTGGAATGAAAAGTCTTTTCTAGAGTAAAGGAATGTTTATAATGCCAATTTCAGGGTTAGGTTGTGTTTTCGGTATGTAATAATTTCATTGGGATACCTCTCTTGGAATTCCACAAAACAAGGAGGAATCGAATAGGTCCATTCTCCGTCAACTTGAAAGCCGTTCCGAAACTAAGATTCAATAATGAATGCTCTTTGAAATGTATTACAAATCATTTTAACAATCTGTCAGATTTGTATCAAAAAAAAGATAACTAATTTATCTGACATCAAAAACATTCCTTTAGTCTGGTAAAGACGTGACTTTTCATTCCACAGCCCGCTGAGGATCAGCTTTTTTTGGATCTCTTGATACTTATCTAAAAGAAATAACGCAAAAACCACAATAAATCAACTACACTGTTTTTCACATTCTTTCGCATTCCACCGACCTCAATTTTAAAGTGGTTACAAAAGGTTGATAAAAAAGATAAACATGGCCTAAAATTCTTTCTTTCACTGAAATGATAACCTTAAAAGCATTTCCACACACATACATTTAAAAATATCTATTAGGTACTTACGATTATGCACGTTCCGTTTCTAATAAAATTGATATATTTTACGTATCTATGCACTTTTAACACTAATATTACCCAACGTTGCTCTATATGAGTACAATTTTTAAATTGTATTGTAATAAAGAAATTATATTGAATATTGAATCGTCTGTAAAAGCGTCATTTTTCTTACTTTCTGTGTTTTTATAATTGCCGTTCGTTGACATCGAATTATACGCAATATACACTAGAAAAATTGCTTGGTCATGTCGTAGGCAAATAATTTATTCACCTATGGTCATGTACAGTTCAAAACCCCCCGAATAGAGGGACAAGCGAGCGAAAACATTTTAAATGTTACGGTGAGAGTATTATAAAATCTTTTTCAATTGATACATTTTAATTTAATGTTTGTTGAAAATCAAAAATGAAAATTACATACATTAAATTGTTAAAAATGTAATGGTATCATTGAAACCAATTATCAACGACTTCTATAGCATAACTATGAATACTTTTCTGTATTGCCGCCAGTTTCCAAATTCAATGACCACCACTAATATTTTTGATAATTGTTTTTGTGATTCCAACTGACCTTAAAGAAAAATATAACCGAATGGATACAGTAATAGGGTACAGGAATCTAGAAGTTGTTATATTGGACAGCCTTCTATACGCGAATGACGTGATATTAATAGCAAATAATAAGAACAAAATGCAAAATTTAGTAAACTCCTGGACTAAAGGAATTGAAAACATGAAAATGGAAGTAAATATAAACAAAAACTATGATTGTGAATGAAAAACAAAAAGACACCCAAAACGACAAAATAATTAGATACAAAAATACGACGTTGGAAAGAGTAACAACATACGAATTCTTGGGAAATATAATAACATACAGGATAAGAAACGACAATATTAGAGAAATAACAAAACAACTACCAATAATGGAAAAAATAAAAAGAAACAATTAAACTGTTATGCGAATATGGCGAGAATGAAACCAGTCAGAATTACAAGAAAAATAATGAAAACTGGAAAACCAAACAAAAAGTTGAGGGGGAGACCAAGAAGAAAATGAATAGACCAAATCCGAGAAATATGGAAATGGAATGGAAAGAGGAAAGACGGTAGAGGAAATGAGAACCCTAGCAAGAGACAGGAAAGAATGGAGAAAATGAATGCAGGACAAGGAACCCACATCCGACGTCTGAAAGGGCATAAGGATTAGAGAAGAAGATTCCAACTGACAAAAGAAACCAATGATAAGTTGAACAAGGGTGTATTCGTAACGTTTCGATAACACTTTATTTGGCCAAACATAGTGCTGCCAGCATATCCACAAAGAGGTATCCAATTTTTACTAGCATTGGTAGATAGAAATTGTATCAATTATCTGATAATTTACATCGCAACTTTCAAAGAAAAAAAGTACCCGAAATTTGGATTCCATGGATCGTTTTATCTGCTCAAGTCTAGTTAAGCACACAATAAAGTACTTAGGATCGAATTCTGTGCTACATGATTATTTAAGAATACGTACCTAGTCAATAGAGATAAATATGCATTTGTATAAATATTAAACAAATGAAATGTGTTACATATTAAAAATATGAAAAGGTATATTCGTTAATGTTATGAATTTTGATTGTAGGTTCAAAAATAATTTTAGTTTTCCTGTTTTCAGTTTAATTTACACTGCAGTGAAAACTTGTGGAAAGTGACATTGGTTGGAACAATCAATAATATTGGACATTTTTTCTGCCTGCCCATTGCGGGATTTATTTCCGACAGGTTTGTTACACAGATTTATTATATTTTTCCAGATATATTTATTGATTAAAATTAATAATTCGTAACAACCTTGACCATTAAATGCTGTATTTGTATTTCATTATTCTAGGGTACAATAGGTCAAATAATCAGCACTTCATTTTTGTGTTAAATATAGCAATACTGTAATCATGAAATATAAAAAATACGTCTCCCACAGTTTCTGATACATACTCTAGTGAATAACAACATAAAATATAAAGTAAACAATTTAATTATAAAGCTTATATATTCCATATCTTAGGAGATCAATCAACCACGCTTATTTATGTTTTTTATTTATCAAAATTAATGTCTTCCGTATTTGTATTGGTAATGCCAACTGTCACAAAAATAGTTTTGGCATATTATGCAAACATTATAATATTTTTTCCAGAGACTGAATTCCTATAAACTGAGTGGTACGTTGATGAAACTTTAATGAGTATTAAACAATATAGGAATAAATTCTTTTGAAATATTGCGGTCAAAAGTTGTATATCGATTACTCGGTCTTTCGATAAAATACCTTGCTAAACATCAGAGGAATTATATGATAATTGATCTTGAATATTAATTTCATGGGTTGGTATTGATATCGCTATTACCTTACCATTTAGAGTTTAGTAATTTGGACGTAATTGTTCCAAATGCATCTGATATCCGGATTTAAATACTTATTTTATCTTAAGTAGGTATAAATCCAGCAATACAGTTTTACTGCAGATTTATGATTAATTGATGCCTTAATACCTTGAAGAATTGCAGGAAATATTTTTTCTGTTTTTCACATACTAACTGAAGGTCTCTAAATAAGGTCTTGCAAAGTTTTATACGATTCCTCCTTCAGAAACTCCAACCACGACTATAATAAGCCTGTTTATATTAATATTTAATTTACAATTCTTGTGTGCTTTCATAAAAAATTTATAGCCAGTGACATATTTAAGGCGCAGGGGGTTAGTTCAGCCTGTCATAACGCTAATACTTTTGATATGACAAAAATAAAGGATAATTCAAGTTTCACGCAAAGAAACGACTGCCCAACACTCAGTTAAGATGCGTCAAATGAGTACTATAATATTTTTTAAAGAGTAATTAAACATTTGAGATAATGTTTCTATTTTGCATTTACTTTGCCAGGGATCATCATTGTGGTGGTTCGTGCCCGAACGCCGTGGTCTTTATATGTTTAGAATTTAGAGATTTGCCTTTGTACAGTTAGAAGGATTCTGTCATTAGTGTCAATGTTGAGTTCCTGTAGAATTATGGCGTTGATTCTATGAGCTGTTGGGGGGGGGAGATTGGGGTAAAATAATCCCCTTAAGGAGAAGTAGCTGTTACGTCCATAATATGGCCATTTATGGGTATAGCTATCATTGATGAATGACCCTTGTGTAATAATTTCTTTCTTTCAGTTTCTCTAATAAACAAATAGATCTGCTATTTCTTTTGATAAATTTTATTTCACTTTTTATTTCATCATTTTTCCTAATGGATCATGTTGCCGCATCTACCCTATATGGAATTCTCATTATTCTTCTATAGTAAGTTGTCATTTACGTATAATGCACTCATCATAAATGTTAATTAGAATGGGAGGCTATATAGTGATTTAATAAGATGAATAAGGTGTTCTGGTTCAGCCACATCTTTCAGAAAATTCCGTATGTGGTTCCAGAAAATGGAGTAAAAAACGTTCATGCAGTACAGAAAACATAGTAGTGCCGGTACGTTGTAGGTTACCAGGGAACCATGTGGAAAATAAGAAATTACCAGTATTTATAGAATACCACGACAAGGAATGTTGAAATAATGCTATCGAAATTTCTTTTTTTGAAAACTGGACAATGTATTTTTAAATCTTCTTTTTTCATTCTTCCTTCTTTTTTATCCTTGGCAATATCATACCTTATATTTTTCCTATTAAATACCAACGCCAAGTACAGATTAATGCAATTTTTGTAACTAATACCGTATCATGTAGTTAATACAAAAATCAATGAAATCTACTTCACACTGCTAGATATTGCTAATAATGCTATGTCCTGATTTCCCCTTTAATTGCAATTGCTTCAAGTGGGAGAAAAAAAATCATTTATTAAGATAGCATTATCGCAGGTAAACTTCAGAATAACTTAAAATTTTAGACATTTCTGCTAAACAAAAGTCATCAAGAATTCGTCTCAGATTGTGTGATGTGATAAAAATGAATTCATAAGTAAAACAATATAATTAAGAATTTAATCATGTTTCTTAGCTTTTAGCTGCTTAATACGTACTTATTTCGACGAGATAATACGTCATTGCCAAAATCAGTAAAGTAAACATGATAATGACGTTTTATCACGTCGAAATACGCATTAAGAAACTAAAAACGAATAAACTAATTATGAATATAATTGTATTACTTATTAATTAATATGATTTACATCTAAGAACCAATCAAATTCATGCTTGTGATGTTATCGATGCATTTAACGTTAATTTAGGCTGATCGAAAATCAGAATTTTTTTTATTTTTAATTATGCAAGTAAAGTAATTTAATAACGCTATATTATATTTTAATGTGATTAGTGAAAGTGATGTCATGGATTTAATTTGGATAAATACAATGCCCTTGGCAAAAAAAAATTCCAGTAAGATTTTAAAAACATGTTATTGTCCTATTTGAATGTATTAATTCACATCTTCCTGGTTACTTTTTCTAGTAGGAGCAGGTGTATTTAGAATACTTTCGCAAAAAAGATGATCCAAAACGTTTTACTGATCCTAGGTCACTCAACATTTTACTTCCTTTTTCCAAGTTCCTACAAAGTAGTGTTCATTCCCAATAGATCCTATCATCGTACATTTCTTCAAAATCTATTAGATTTCCCTGAACTTTATAATACTATCGACGCTCTCCTTGACGTAGTTGATGTATCACTTATTGCTAGATACTATTCAAATTCTGTTCATTTAATCTTACCACATAACTCAACAATATTTAGGTATTTCCCGAAATGTTACTACATGACACAAAAGCTGTTTATCGAAAAGATATCAAAATGTACACACTTAAGGAAGCTCGTGCTATCACAAGATTTAGAGCGCCTAAATACATGTTTAGGCCTTGTCATTTTTATCAAGAACTGCTCAACTTAGACTGTCTAAGTTAACTAATTATACTGTTCTAATTACATAATTTAAGATATTCCTGAAGTGTTTACATAGTTACACCACCGTTACCGTACAACACAAAAATATATTAAAACATTTAAAATAAATATTAATAGAGTAGGAGTTTACTTGGCCCCTTGGCCAATAAAGTGCCTCAAGGGTGTACTTTAGGACCACTTTTATCTACACCTAGAATTGACGGGTATCAATTTTTGTCTGTCAACACTTTTCTGCAATTTCTTTCTATGTTTCCATGGTGGTGCAATAACATACTTCTCAAATCGAACTCGAAAAATCCCGCAGAACAATCATAGTTACAGGCAATTCAAGTTGAAAAAAATTATTTATGTTCAAAATATGAAAGACACTTTAACCCACTCTATTATAAAACACACTTTAAAAAATCAATTATAAGAGTGTATGCTTGGGTTTCTTTTCGAATAATTTTCAAAATTTTCAATGTTTCTAAGATATTCGTCAGGCATATTTTCTTCGGTTAGCAAGGAGTTTCGAATTATAACAAACACATGTCTAATTGTAACATTTGAAAGATTTTCCACTTGTATTTCCAATTCTTCGGATTCTTCCACGTCATTTTCATCATCAGAATATTCAATTACCGTCGTATAAATCATTTAAAATATAAGCATAAGATTAACAGTACTGTCACAACCGCGTTGCCTATATCAATGTAATCGCTTAAGATAGCAACGTTTCAGTTAAATTATTCCGTTATAACCAGGACTTTACCTGCATTTCCATTTCATTCAATTCACCTGCTGTTGCTTAAATAACGTTTCTCTTAACATAGCTGAAGGCATGTCTTCGTCTTCATACTCGAAGAAGCTTACTATCTAAAAACAACATTCTTAAATAGTTTTGGGTTGTCAAAGCCTCATAGTTCTCAGAAAGATATGTATATACATATGTCGCTTCTATAAACGAAACCGAATTTTCCAAACTTTCGACGCAGAAAGCAATTTTCACCTGAATGCCGGGTAACAGTTTCGACTGAAAAAATTTTCGTCGAATTACCAAAACAAACTATTATAATATTTATAGTATAATGACCACTGCCAAAAAAAGGGTAAGTTGAAAAAAAATTCGAGTTAACTAGGAAACTATATTTAGAGAAGTTCGATTGTATTATAAACCAAAAAAAACCCAATAGAATGGACTAAACAATACTAAATGGAAGTCTATTTAAAAACAAAAAATGACTGTCGCCGTTACATTTGGATAGGACTATTCCATCTACTTAAATAAGAAGTATTTAAAGAATTATATCGATTGGCAAATTGACCGTCGCAATATAATCTCGATTAAAAGCGATATAGGTCGGGGCGGTTGTTGTCATCCGATTATAAAACTAACTACATGTGATTGTGGTGGTTGGTTAATACCCTGCTACAATAATTAAAGACCACTTATTATTGTTATTAATCTACATATAATTATTAATATAAAGTAGTAGAAAGATTGAACAAATTGCTAAGAGCCGCATAAAAGGATGAAGCGTCAAATGTATGCTTAAAACAGTTTATTTTTATAACGTATTCTGACACTAATTTAACTAACTTATAAACATACCTATCTACCTAATAAACTTACATCCTCTTCATAATATTTGTGATAGAAGTTATACTCCATAACATGATTTGGTTTGCACATAAGTATTGTAAAGGTGTTAAACGAATAGAAGCTATTAACAACATTAATTTCTATACTTTTACTATACAACTTAGTACATTATTAAATTAATATGTTTAGACTTAAATGAATATTGAAGTACTTAGAAATAATTTCAACATTTTTTTGTTTTAGGTATGGCAGAAAAACCCTTCTAGTAGGAGGATTAGTATTATCAGCATTTGTGGGTACTGTGCGATCATTTTCTACTTCATATATATGGTTCGTAGTTTTAGAACTTCTAGACACAACTTTTGGGTCGGGATCTTACAGTTGTGCTTTTATATTAGGTGAGCTAATGACTTTCTTCTTAAATTTAGCAACTGATAATGGGGGATATAATCTATTTAAATGCCCTGAAAGTTATTCTTTAGATTGTTTAAAATGACTAGGAAATCTCCTAAAACCTTACGCAAAGTAAATCTTTATTTTAAACTTCATATGGTATTTCAAGAATGTAAAACTGAACTCTAATTATGGAAAATATTCTATTTTTGTCTACCCCGCGTGCATGCGTCTGATTCTCTATTTGGATCAGTATTAGGACCACACACTTCGTAGAATCTAATCTCATAAGAACGAGGAATATTCACAGTGAGTTATCAATTTCAAAATAAAAAAATAAGTTTTGAAAAAACATATCTATTGCATTTGAAGTAGGAAACTAATGGCAGCTTTGGCAATGGGCATAAATTGAAAAACAAAAGTACAAAGTGATTTTTTAAAAAGTCATTTGCAGTAGCCTAGGGATTGTCCCGTCTATATTAAGCTTTATAATCTGACAATATGAAAATTGTAACAGCATAGCTGAAATCTTGACGAAAAACCTGTAATTTACTTACCTTAATAAATTACAAATCAGTTGCAACTAAATACTTGTTCATTTTCACATTTTGTTGGGCCAAAATTTTTAACTACCTGAACTGTCACACAGTTTGACATACA
>JABXWE010039388.1:0-10205 GCA_014611495.1 Limonius californicus
AAGCAATAAACTACAAACATGTAATTTAGGCTTTCAAATCGAAATTTAGACTTGAATTGAACCGTCAAATTTCTATTTTAAAGTGCAATTTTAAATTTTACAACCGTAATTTAGATTCTAATATTGAAATTTAAGTTTTACCCTCGAAATACCGATATTAAACACAAAGCAATAAACTTCAAACTCGTAATTTAGGCTTTCAAATCGAAATTTAGGCTTGACTTGAATCGTCAAATTTCAATTTTAAACTGCAAATTTAAACTCGTTACTTAGTATTTAATCGCAAAATTGCGTGTGTAAAAAATTTAAATTTAAACTTTAAACTCAATTTCAAAAAACTCGGAATTGAGACTTGAAATTTTTCAACTAAGTTGAAATTTATAATTTTTTCTCAAAATATAGACATTAAATTCGACATGTTGACTTTAATTTTTGGCGTTAATTTGCATATTTCCACTTTACACTCTAAATTTCGTCTTGAAACTAAAACTCTACACTTTAACCTAGCAAATCAGATTCTACCTCAGTATTTCGGCGTTAAACTGAAAATGTAATCTTGAATATTGAAATTTAGACTTTAAAGTCAAAAGTTTAACTATAATGTCAAAATTGAAACTTCATTTAAAGTGGTTGGATTTTAATCTCTACTTTTACTGTAAACTACAATATTGTACTTTCATTTAAGTACGTTATTAATTATGACCCGGATTTATCGACATTTCACCACTGATTCTGCATACGATCATCAGAGTCGGTAAAAATGTCGTAGTAATACAACTTTACATTAAAATCGGCAAAACAAATTATTTCTAAGTTCAAGCTAATTATTTGAGCAATTATGCAAAGCTCTACAGAGAGACGACTCGTTGAAATGGCGTCTCGTCTGCGGGCTTAGCGAAAAGTCGGCTCCGTTGTCGGCGTAAATTTTTTACAGCACATTTTAAATTTGAGTCAAAGGGGAGAACGACAAACGTTAAGATTGGGAGCGCAAAACAAGCGACTGTCGCGGAGACGAATGATTGCCAAATAAAAGAAAATAAAACCAGCAGCGAAACGGAAACGAACGGAATTAGAGATAAAGGAAGATATCTGGGAAAACAAAGAAAAGATGTGTTGCACGAATAAACCGGCCCATTATTTAGGGAAATAGACACATTCGCAAACGACATGGAATCAATATTATACCTTCAAGATAACAACCGGGCTTACAAAGCCTCGTGCTCGTCAGATATTCCGGAAAAAGAAATCCATTAAACGCCCGCTATCAACGAAATAACTTCTCCTATGCTCCACATACAGGAACTAACGAACCTTCCTAATGTCTTCGTTATTACAATCAAATACAAAAGAGATTCGTACAATTCGCGTGACCGGGACGACAAAACTTTAATGGCACTAAACAAAATATAATAAAACATCACATTATATTAAGCATCAAAATTATCTTAATCTTTCAACTTTTACTACGACAAAATATAGATAGATGGAGAAAATACCGGCGGGAAACGTAACGTGGAAGAAAAATAGCAAATGGACAGAAGCAGGGAGAAGGAAGACCAGTGGGAGCACAAGGTAGAAAACAGAAAGATGAGAATTATGAAAGATAATACGAGAAATATGCACAATATAAAAAAGAAAGGCCAGAGATAGGAAACAGACCAGATAAATAGGGAAGAGGAAGGGATGACCAAGTCATAGAAATCAAAAAATTCCACGGAGACAGGGCTGGGCAAGTCAGAAAGATGTGACGAAGAAACAAAGCTAAGGAGTTGATGAAAAGAAAAGATTAGAGAGGCGGGGATAGAGATAAGAAAAGGCCAGAGAGTTGGAATATTAGAAGGAACTGCCAGAGAAATGGGAGTAAGGTGGACAAGAGACAAGACAAGACTACAAAAATAGGAATCGAGAAGAAGAAATACCACGAAGTTCAGGATGAGAATGCGAAAAAGAAGAAAGCTGGCGATGTAGAAAGAAGAGAGAGTTTGGGATAAGGATCACAAAAATCCAGAGATATGGGACTAGAATGCAGGAAATTTTTGAAGCCAGGAATCGAGAATATGAAAAGCCAGGTAATTGGTCGGGAGGAGGCGGAAATAACAGAGTGACTGGAATAAGGAAATATCCGATATATTCGAATTAGGAAGGGGTAAAGAAACGCTAGACAAATGAGAATGGAAGGAAGGAACGCCCATAGCGTTAATGGCGAGAAGGAAATCCGAGAAACATGGCAACAAGAAAATGTTGCGCCATTGGGATGAGAAAATACCAAAGAATTGGGAATTAGGAGATGAAAAACCAAAAAGATGAAAATGACGAAACGCCAAATATGTTGTGCTGGATTGGAGAAAAGATTATTAAGCTAGAGATGCAGAATGCAAAAGGCCAGATAGTTGGCGATGAACATGAAATACCCGAAACGATGATGAGAAAAGATCCGAGATATTTGAATAGGGGAAAAGGACGACGGAAAAAATAGAAATATGATAATAGTTGACACAGAGAAGAAACCCTACAAACTTGTGATTGGAAAAAATAATAGGAAATTGAAGATGAGATAGAGAAACCCCAAAGAAATATGGATGAGAAAAGGCCAAAGATATTAAAACGACAAAAAGATCAGTGAAATGATACTAAAAGAGAACGGGAAGGAACTACGAAAACATGCCATTTTGAGGAAGAAGAAGAAATGGAAGAGAAAAATAAAATCCGAGAAATATGGAAATAAGGACAAGTATTACCGTTTCTGATAAGGAAAAGTCAAAGAATTCGGAATTAGGAGAAGAAAATCAAAGAAAAAATGAGAATAACGAAAAGCCTAATACGTAGAGCTGCAATGGCGAAAAGATTGTAAAACAGGGATGCAAAAGAAGCGAAACAGCCAGAAAGTTGGTAAGAATAAAAAACCCAAAACCTGAGAATGGGCAAAGGTGATAAAAAAAATTGGGAATGAGAAAGAGAAAAATAAAAGAAATAACGATGAAGAACGAGCAAAGATATTAAAATGAGAAAACGATCAGTGACATCGTACTAAGAAAGAACGACAAGGGACTAGATCAAGCACATGAGGAAGTTGAAAATAGAAGAAGGAATGGAAGAGAAAGAGAAAACCCGAGAAACGTGGAAATGAGAAAACAGGATTAGGAGCCAAAATGAAAAAGATAAGAATGACGAAACGCCAGACATGTTGAGCTGGAATGGCGAAACAGATAGTTGGTAATGAAAATGGAATACCCGAAAGACGGGAATGAGAGAAGATCCGAGATATTTGAATGGCGGAGAAGAGTGCAGAAAAAAGTAGAAAAATTAGAATAAAAAAGAGGAACGATCAGAATTGATAAGAAGAATGCCCGGAAACAGGGGTATGAGCAAGGGTGATAAAAAACTAGAGAGTAAGAGAAAAATCAAATAAATAAAAATGAGAAAAGGCTAAAGATTTTAAAATGGGAAAAAGAACAATGAACTAGCAAGAAGGGAGAAGGGAATGGGACTAGGAGAACATGTTAAGCGTTTAGGAAATAGAAAATGTTGCAATCCTTTATAACGAACCTACAGACCAATAATTTTTGTACGTTATAACCAAAAACCATTAAAAGTAATTAAGAACAAAAAACATATTCGTGTACGAAAAATATATATATAATCAAAATGATCAAACGAATAATGTATATAACACACATTAAAAACTAGTTTCCGATAAGTTCCTAAAATTTTATGTACCGTATAGCTTCATAATTACTTGCTGTAGAATATATACTACAGTTATATTCTCTAAATAATTCACTCATTAAACGTCATGAGACTTTTCCAGAAATAACCGGAAGTGATTTCAACTTTGCTTTACTAAATGCAAGGTATATTGTAAAATATTACGAAAACAATGAGTTTTTACAACTATCAGTTATTTCCAGATGAAATTAATATGCCATTTATGAACAAATTATTGACCTATAACATTCAAAAAAATTGTTCTAGGGAAAATAATAAAAGCCCTATAGGATCGAAGGTTTCTTTTTCTTTTTTTGTACACGCGGTATATACAGGGAATTACTAGTATTTTACACCAAAATTGGATTGGTTCGTCCAACAGTTGGCATTCATGCTGTAGATTTCTATGCGTACCATTTCAAGGGCTATTCAAGTGACTTAATAAACTAACATCAGGGTTTTCTATTGCCATCATAGCTACGATAATAAGCAACCTTTCAACATGCGATTTTTTAAACTAGTAAACAACATATCCAAGGTTGAAATAATCAACCTACGTTACAGTAAATGTAGGCTTAATTAGATGAAATTTTTCATCCTATTACAAACTGTCGTCCTTTAAGAGTACAATATATACAGCCCCAATGTCAAGACTTCTCTGATTTTCTTACAATCACAAGAATGGCAAAGACTGTTACCAATTTATTTAGTTGTATATTACACGCATTGTCTTTTACATTGGCGGCTGTTAGCTTTCCAGCGTTCAAGTATGCAGGAAAACAAATATAACTATTTGTCGATATAAAAAGTTATTACCTGCAAAAAAGACTTCAGTAGATTATGAATTCCTAAACCCGTTTACAACATCCCTAACTTTAATAAATAGACAATTTTTTGTAAATTAGTCCCCCATTACCACATTTGACACAACCAACACTAGAACAAACCAAACAGAATAAATAATATTCATCATGTTTGCTCTGTATCGGGTATTATTGCTAACAGTAGACCAATAGCCGATATGGCCCACGTATGCTAATGTTATTTCTTCTGGAATGCCCAAATGAGTGACCTTCCCAATTTAAATGCCTTAATACCTACTGCAATCTACCAACCAGTTACAAACAAGTTGAAGCCGTGAATTACTCATCAAGCGCATGAAGAGGAACGAATTACTAATGCTTGTTGGGCCTAATAGCCTTGCAATTTAAAAATCATGGTCAAAGTGCAACTTGTGTTGAATATGATAATTTGAGCATGCAAACCGACCATTTTTATTCCCTACTGCCGATTCAATATGGGTTTCTGAATGTTTAATGAATATCTACTTGTAATGATCTTCTTTGTTTATATTTATGCCAAAATTAAATAAAGCTACTACAAAAAAATGGTGTGATTCAAGTAAGCCATAGTGGGCGTAACGTAGGGCGCAACTTACTTCATCGTACTATTGACATTTTCCAGTCAAGATAAAAGTATGAAACTTATAATGCAATGACACTTGTTTAAAAACTGTTGGTGAAAGCTAAGACATGATTCGTATTACAGCGAACAAATACACGCACAGACTAAAACACTACACAAACAACTTCAAGTTGTAGAAAAACCAGTTATTAATTACGATTGTAAAGTACTTTTATTTAACAAATCATATCTTACAGGGTGGACATCACTGTTTGCGCCCTAATGTTGATCATAATAGAAATACAGGGTTGCCAACTTGAATACTAGTATTTTGAATAATGATTTTTTAAGAGTTTTCTATGGCCTTGCAAACACTTTATTGACAATCGAAATTTTACGAGGAAATGACTGCTATAGTGTTAAAACTGATATATTTTGTTTGTGGTAGCACTCAGTAGATGAAAGGTTCTCAACATCCTTGTTACGACACAGCACTTTAAGAAGACGTAGTTAAAACAAAAAATATATTATATGTAAGTTTTACGGAATGATTCATAAGTAAATCTTATACAGAATATAAAAATTCAAAAAATGGGATCGTGGAGTACAACTTACATTTATAAAATGTTTGCGAATATATTGCCTAATCGTATTAACGCAGTTCACATACATACCTAGTTACCTACAAGTTGCTGAAATTGCGACTTGCAACGTCATGATCTTTTGATACGTAACCTTTAATGGTTGTCTCTTTTGTGTCGTTATATTATTGCACATAAGAGAAAGAGTAAAATTCAGATCCGACTTTGTAAATAATTGTTGCGGAAATGTTTATGGTAATATGTATTAATTCAAATTGATATGTTTGAAATGGCTAGGTGGGTTTAACCGTTTCTGATTTAACAACAATTAACTGCCAGAAACATAACAAAATAATTATCAGTTATTTTATATCAGATATAGATGCACGTAGCCCCAGAAAGAAAAGCCTTTGGGGTAATTTTAAAACTCTAAACTTAAGTGGGTTTGAGGGTTGAAATGGTTTTTATATATATTATAAAGTATAAAAATATGGGGTTTGTATGTTTCGTGAGCTAAAGCAAAGTAGCAAAGTTCGTTTCAGATCGTATGTCTAAATACATGAACACTAATGATCTAGGTTTGAAACTTTTTATAAACGAGTAGATATTAACAAAACTAAACGAGTTGTCTTCTCTGTTCTTTGTAAAATCAACTCAGGTGGTTCTAGTTTCTCTAGAATAGTAGTTACTTAAATAGGCTTTCGCTGCATATTATCAAATATCTAATCTTAAAGTTTTTTAATTTATTACAATTTATATTTTTTCATCATGAAAATCTATCAGAAAATTGTATTTATTACTTTTTTTGCCACAGTACTCAGTTTGTTACATTTTTAGAACCAAATGACTTTGGGGCCCTATTATTAATATAAATATTCCAATTATAAGAATAATTCCAGTAATTTAACTTCCACTAACGTATTTTCACTTCTAAACTCATTTAGGCGTTTTAAAGCTCTAAACTTTTTTATATTATCAATAAGTTATTAAAATTGTCTACATTTTCTAGGCATCTACCAAAAAGAAAAGGTCTAAAATGATTTAAATCGGGCGATCACGCAGGTTCACTTATTAAGACAATACTTTTTTACATAAGTTACCTTCTCTATGAAAAGTAGCCACCAATTTGTGTACCCATAACCTTCTAGCCCATAAACCTGTTGCCCAATTATGTCGCCATAGTTCTTATATTTTCTAGGTGTCTCCCAGAACTGATTTAAATCGGGCGATCTGGTGGGTCAACTTACTGAAGCAATAAGTTTTTAAGTTACATTCGCTGTGAACGGTAGCCTCCTATTTCTATAGCCGTAACCTTCTAACTCATACACCCATTGTTCAAATAAAAATATTTAAGTTAAATAAGGGCTGTTGAAATCGAAATATAAACTAACATCGTCCTAGTCCTACTTCTAACAGATTAACTTTTCTCACATTAACAATAATTAATCGAAATTCTCTGCACTCTCTAGGCATCTCCCAGAAAAAAGGTCTAAAGTGATTTAAATCTGGCGATCTGGCAGGTCAACTTACTAAGGCAATCAAAAATAGCCACCTATTTCTATATCCATAACCTTCTAACCGACAAACTTGTCGTTCAATGAAAGCAAGGTAAATAAAATTAAATTAAATAAGAGTTGTTGAAATTGAAATCTAAACTAATATCGTCGTAGTTCTAGTTCTAATGGATTCACGAAATTCTCTCTGCACTCTCTAGGCATCTCCCAGAAAAAAATTCTAAACTGATATAAATTGGGCGATCTGGCAGCCACCTATTTCTGCACCCATAACCTTCTGACCCATAAATCTGTTGATCAATTAAAGCAATTTAAGTTATATAATAAGTGTTGAAATTGAACTGTTAACTAATATCGTCGTAGTTCCAGTTCTAATAGATTACCGAAATTTTCTGCACTGTCTAGGCATCTCCTAGAAAAAAGTTCTAAACTGATTTAAATTGGGCGATCTGGCAGGCCAACTTACTAAGTTAATATATTTTTTAATATGTTGCCTTCACTATAAAAGGTAGCCACCTATTTCTGCACCCATAACCTTCTGACCCATAAACCTGTTGTTCAATTAAAGCAATTTATGTTAAATAATAGGTGTTGAAATTGAAATGTATACTAATATCTCGTAGTTCTAGTTCTAACAGATTAACTTTTCTCACATTAACAATAGTTTATCAACATTTTCTACATTTTCTAAACATCGACCACAAAAAAAGGAAGAAAATGATTTAAATCGGGCGATCTGACAGGTCAACTTATATTTTTTTAAGTAAGGACTTTCACTATGAAACATTGCCACTTATTTCTATACCCATAATTGTCTAACCCATAAACCTGTTGTTCAATTAAAGCAATGTAAGTTAACTAAAAACTGCTGAAATTGAAATTTAAACAAGTATCGTCCTTGTAGCTCTTCTTGAACAAAGCTGCTGTAGGTATGATAACCACTGTCCACTGCTAAATATTATTTCAAGGTCGCGTTTTATTAAAATTCCCTGTTACAAAACAATGTTATTTTTACAGCTGCAAAACGCCCACGATTTACACCTTTGATTGGATTGTGTGGGTAATTCAAAACGTCCTACACTTCCTGTATGTAGGTCAAATATAACCTACAAATAGCTTACGCACAATAATCGCTTGCTTAAGAAGCTTCGGTCTAGTGCAAATTCGGCTAATTCTGCGCAAAAATGCGGTTATTTATGTAAACAGTGTATCTAATGGGGATAATAAAAAAACATCACAAAAACATTGTAAAACAATTGCAAACAGTAATTTCCCTACCGACAACAAACGCTTCCTGGGGGCACCTCACAAAAGTCGGGAGTCCACACAACGTAAGACACCGCACGTGCAACACACAAACATTTTGAATTTGTTTTAAAATAACCACAAGAACACAAAATTATGTAAAACAACACCACCCCGCAGTGGAGCTGCCATGCTGCTTTTTCAAACTGAGATCCGCGCGTGCGCCAAAAATAACATGAAAAGAGATACCCAGATTGATTGATAAAGATATACTGCTCGTAATTATCATTGATGATTGCACCTGACGTTCAGTTATTTTCATTCACATGTAAAAAATGGTGAGATGTACAGCTGCGTCTTAACTGTAAACAGCGAAATGTTATAACATTGAGCTTCAAACCGCATAAATTATATCCAATTTCAGGGTGCTATAATGGAAAAGTATATAAAACCTGGCTAATATTTTGTAAAATAATATGCTCTGTTGATTTGAGACGTATGTAAAACATGATGATGATAAAAATAAATATTGCCTCTCCTAATCAAGTCTAATTTTTTAATTCCACATTAGAATTCCAATTCACATATTATTACAATTATCCATTCAATTCAGAAAAACCATTTAATAATTCCCTAAATAAACAGCTACCCACGACTTTGTGTTTGTGTTTATTAGCATACAAAATTACAGCCTTAAGTAGTCAAAGTCGGGGGCTGCCACTATTCGTTTGACCAGTTTTTAAACGTTTTTTCTTAATATTACGAAAAATTGTAACATTTGGAAAGTTAAATTATGAATCTCGTGCAGTTTTCAATGTTGTACAAAAGCTCTAAAATAATCAAACATTCAATATGTACAACAATTTGATTTTTCCTGGTGTAAAGTCCAATAGCTTTCATCTCATATACCATATTGGTATCAAATATAGTTTTAAACTGAAAATATAAAAGACTATGCAAGTTAAAAATCAAGCAAATTATAAATTAACTAAACTGGAAAGTAGTTCTTGTTGGTTTTTCCATGACGGATAGCAGCTAAAATATCCATGTTTGCTATTTTACCAGCTATTAGAAGCTTACAATCAATATTCAAGACAAACCCCACATTTTGTCTTAAATGCAGTCAATCCAAAATTTGGATAGCAATTCAAAATGCAGTCTATTTATGTTGAAAAAATTATCTCTTGCTGTTTTGGTCTAAAATAATCAGGACATGTACAACATTTTGATTTTGCACTGTCAAGGCTATATATTTAATCTTAATCAACATCATATACATATCAAATATAGCTTTAAATTGAAAATATCAAAGATTATGCAGGTCACAAATCAGGCATTATAATTTAACTAAACTTTTAAGGAGTTCTTGTTGGTTTTTCTATGACGATTAGCAGCTAAAATAATCAACTTTGCTATTTTACCAGCGGTTAGAAAGCTTACAATCAATGTTAACCACAAATTGCATATTTTGTCTTAAATGCAGTTTAAAAAAATTCAGATAGGATTTACAAATGCAGTTTTTTATGTTGAAGAAATTATATTTGTACTATTTTGCTCTAAAATAATCAAGACTCAATATTTACCACAATTTGATTTTGCATGGTCAAGCCTTAAATCTTAAACACCATACACATAACAAATATAGCCTTAAATTGAAAATAATACAAATGAACAAATGCGTTAACACAAATTTTTACTAGTAATTTATTGGAACATGCTTATATATATATGAATGTAATCTCTCCTTCAATTCAGT
>JABXWE010039393.1:0-10980 GCA_014611495.1 Limonius californicus
AGTATGAATGAGTGAGAAAAAAAAAGGTTCTAGTATACATGTCACAGATTAACTATTATACAATCAGTATTGCGATTAGTGAAACTAATAGGAGGAACCAATTGAAATATGACAGCTGACAATTGGCTCTCGAAACAAACCTCTGTAAAATTTTCAAATATCTATTCATGTTAGTAAATTGCTTCTAAGTTAGTCATAATGTTATGATATTTTACTCAATTTATATTGTTCTGTTTAAATAAGCCGACAAAAAATAAAGAACGATAGAAAGTAAAACCTGTTGATTACTTTAGGGAGAAATAGGGAGGAAAAGTGGTATATAAGAAGATATACCACCTCCCGGGTAGTGTGACAATCCTTCCATCTCACGACTTAAGGGTTAAGTTTCTATGGGTAATAATAATAGAAGTCCAAATAAGAATAAACAATAAGTAGTGTATATACTTTGAAATATTATTTATTTCGAAAACAAGTAATATAATATATATCCTAAAATATTATTTTATTATAAACACAAATAAATCTTCTTGAACTCAAATCCACCGCCGCAACGGCACGATACAGTTCTTTTACTAAACATTAAATTAAATTTTTTGACGAAACTACGCGGGCTACACGAATCTTCCTAAAGGGCTCCATTTGCCTCGAGAGCCGCGGGTTTCTGACTTCTGGTTTATAGTAATCATGATTTCGGTTTACGTTATAATGTTTTCTTAGAATGGAGTACGTCCGTGAACAATAACATCAGGTAAGTTAACAGCATGTAGGCCGGTTGGCAGCAGCTAACTCAGTTCTATTCCATCCCTTAGTAAAGTTTGGAACAGATGATAAGTTTCCGAAAGTTAGCCAGTGGAATGAATGCGTCAGAAAGCGGAAGAATCTGCGAAGAAACGAAAAAGTAATGAACATTTTGTTGCGGCGGAAGAATGGTTTATTATTACCAATCGGTTATTGTTATCAAAAATCCCAAGTCCCGATGTGATAACAGCGACGTGCACTGTATATGTATACATGGTGTCCCAAAACATACCGGCAATATTTCAAAGATGAATTCCAGAATTTATTAAGAGTCGAAAAGTCCATATAAACATATGCCCTAAATGTAACCGTTAACGAGTTATTGTTTATTTCATAATTTATGTGGCTAAAATTTTAGTGCATCGAATGTTATGAAATAAATCTTTTTTTAATAAATTTTTATTATTTTATTTACAGGAAATGTTCAAAATTATCCCATTGTGTTCGATACACAAAGCCGCACGTCGCAGAAGAGATCGCTGCGTTTTTAATGTGGTTGCTGGGTTATTTCTAATAATATCGGCATCTTGCTGTATTCTTTGGCGTAATTCTTCTGCCGTGTGCGTTTCAGTTGCATAAACAATCTGTTTCATGTGACCCCAAAGATAAAAAGCTAATGGAGTCAGGTTCACCGAACGTGATGGCCATACTACATGGTCCTCCTACTCCAATCCATCTTCGGAAAATGTGCGTTAAGCCAAGCTCTAACACGAAGACACTGATGTGCTGATGTCCCATCGTGTTGATACCACACTGCACGTCTTATATTTAATGGCACATCTTCCAGTAATAAGGGTAAAGAGTTTTCTAGAAAATATTCGTAATTCGCACCATTCAAACGGTGTGGCAGTTCAGCGAAAGAAGGTTCATCGGTCCATAAAATATGCCGTAGGTTTTTATTATGTAGTACCTAACTACAAAATCTTAAACGAGCTTCAAAATGATTACCTAGAGCTTGAACTCTTTGATGATGATACGGATGTAAGCGAGCACTTCTTATTATTCTCCAAACCTGGTTTCTACATATTCCAGTACTTAATGCAATTCTTCGCACATTTAAAGACGTATCTTCTTGTAATAAATCACGAACTTGTTCATTATCGTTTATGGGTCTACGGACAACTCTTTGGCCGACTGCATGTCTTGCTCTGAAAGTGCCATGTTCCCTCAGCTGACGATGTGAATTAAAGAAAACTGCATGCGTATGCGGTCTTCTATTGGGATATCTTCTACGATATTTTTGTTGTACCTACTGCTAAAGCATTTCAATCACTCAGACCGTAAACATAATGAATATCTGCATATTCATCATTTGAAAATTACATTGGCATTGTGAATCATTTCTGAATTATGGTGGGAATAAGGATACAAAGAAGAAGCCAATAACTGCAGTATCACAGTAGTAAACTGACAAGTTACAAACAATAATTTGTTAAAAATGATGTTCAAATGTTACCAAACAAAAGACGCGATCATGGCAACTAGATCAGTATTTTAGAAATCCGTTGAACTAAAATTTTAGCCACATAAATTATGAAATAAATAATAACTCGTTAACGGTTACGTTTACGACATATGTTTATGTCAACTTTTCGACTCTAAATACATTCTGGAATTCATCCTTGAAATATTGCCGGTACGTTTTGGAACACAATGTATAATAATTTCAAATTAAAATTAAGGCGAGCTACGAGTTGTAAAATTGTTGCATGCAAAAATATAAGGTAGACTCATTATCGAATGTGAATAACCCTGTATATCTTGGTACCTTATTTTCTAATAACCATTTAAAATGCAATTTAGTGTAGCTTACTGGTTTTACTGCAAACAGAATATTTTAATATAAAATTGCATTTCTTCGAAAGGTGCAGCTACCCTGGTTCTTTGACCGTAATATTAAATTCAACAAATATGTGAAAAATTTCCAGTGAGGGTATATTTCCAGGAAAGGGTTATTTGCTGCATGGAGCTTCGATTTGTTTAATGTCTATCAATGCTGCTGACATCGTTTATATTAACGTCCTGTGTATATCAACTTATAAATAATTAAACCAACTATTTTTGTTCGATTTAGAGAATGTTTGACGTTTGAATTGAAATTAAAGCGATTCTGAAAACGACAGTTTTAAGAGTGTGCGGCAGAAATATTAGTGAAAAGGAGGTCAGTAACATCTTGTCAACGCCTTTTCAGATTTACCGAGCTTTTTTGCTGAAGGGTTAGAATTGCTGTAAAACGTATTCCTTCAGGCGTTCAGGCGCTTGCCCTCTACATTTATAGGAATTATTGCACGTTAAAAGGAAGTAAAATCGATTTGTTATTGACTCTGTTTAGATATAAAA
Organism: Limonius californicus; assembly: GCA_014611495.1. Classification (NCBI taxonomy): domain Eukaryota; kingdom Metazoa; phylum Arthropoda; class Insecta; order Coleoptera; family Elateridae; genus Limonius; species Limonius californicus. Next base: position 3,139 of record JABXWE010039393.1, read on the forward strand.
GCCAGGGTTTATATGCTTTCCACACCATATAACATTTGTCAATGTGTATACAGAATCGAGCAACAGGAATTTTACTTCTTTTGCATATTTCTTAAATATTGTAGCTTTTAGTTGTTCGTAGTCAATTCACTCTTCTAACAAGACATCTGAGAAGTTTTTTTACTACTTAAAGGTAAAACCAAGAGCGGTCGCTTTATTTCTTTTGTTGTCGACAATGCTCCTTGAAATTTCTCTAAACAGCAATGAAAACTTTAACTTAAAAGTTGGACTCATCCCGTGACACTTTATTAAACACATTTTAACACTAAAAGCAATAAAATGTTCAACGTCAGTTCTTGCATGATGATATCTCTGTAACTAAAAAATCTGGGATATTTAATTAAGAATTTACTGCAAAAACTGTTAAGTCTAAAATATTGTTGAAAGTTGTTTTAATAATATTTTTGCATGACTAAGTGGTTTCTAAGAGTATTTAATTATTGAAATTCATTATTTAGAATAGCTAATACTACTTATGTTTTTAGTTTTATTGTAACTTTTGATATTTAACGTTGTTTGTTTCTAATATAAAGTTTGTACTATACTGAATAGGTTTCATGCGTTTTACAGAAACTGCTGTACAGCATCATTCGGTTAATGTCGTAGATGTTAACAAAGGTATTTGTAATACATCGATTGGTAAAAGAGTGGCCTGACAGATCTCCAGATTTGACCCCATTGGAATATTTCTTGTAGGGGTGCATAAAAGGTAAAGATTATTTGAATAGGCATAATAGATTGTATAGTTTGACTTTTGTCAGTTGTAAACTACATCAAAGACGATTTGTTGTGATTAAATTGTTTACACATAGATTGATTTTTTTGCCATTTTGAATACGATACCTATGATTGTTAATAAAAAATGTATAGGGTTGCAAGAGACATCCGTGGACTGTAGTCAGCGCATTAGGTTATGCTAGAGGTTTCGGTTTTGATTCTTAGCACAGTATGACCGGGTTTTTAACGTCCGTTCCTCCCTTACAATGCAGTCGCAAACCACCGAAGCACTTTGCCTTGAAATTTTGCCTGGATCAGAAGTATTTGTAGCAGAGGTAGGTTCTCTATGTCTGTGGCATTTCAAACGCACAACACAGGCATAGGGGAGAAATTAGCTACGTGTCTAAGAAGTAACCCATTTAAAGAAGGAAAAATGAAGAGCGGTCTATAAAATATACAGGAAATATAATTTTTTACCGCGAATTTTATGTAAGTAAATTTATTATTCGTTTCTGTTCAGATAAACCTATATATTGTAGTAAAATTAAAAATTCGCATCTCATGCTGTGTTACAGTAAATGTTTCTTATAGAAGAACGCCTACTTTCTGCTCCATATTAGCATATAAATAATAAGTCCGAACCGGGGAAGTTAAGTAGTAGTGTCACTCGTTGTTATATACAAGCGGGACTGGTCCGGTTGGTTGTTTGCTTTTAATGTTTTTTAGAAAAATTCGTAAAAGTTGGCTTTATCATCGATTTATTGTTAATAATAATAATAATAATAATAATATATCTAGTTATATTGTAACTTAGAACTTATTAGAATATGAGATCCGACGCGACACCTAAGGTCCACTTCGTGACAATACAATTTATTTAAAATGCCCACCTAGCTTTGTATGTGACAAATATCAAATAATAGATGGGTATAAACCTCAAATGTATTTAACGTTTTGTAGCAAAACTTTTAAATTTAACTGTTCACTTCATACGAAGTTTAAGGGCGTTTATAGGAAAACATCATATACTAACTAAGTTTGCGTTAAAGTTTAGTTCTGGTCTTTTACTTCAACAGTTCTAAACAAAGTTATAGAAAAATTCCTGTAAGCTACTTTGTGACATATAAAAGAGGTGTGCAAAGCAGCAAAGACCCGATATTATAAAACTAAGAAATGAAAAGGGAGTTGATGGAAGGGAAATCAATAGAGGAGTGCAGAGATTTTCGGGAATTTAATATTCGCCTACAGATCCTTCCTTAAGAGTGGCGAAAAGTGTGTATTTTGAGAATACTTTTTAAAATTGTATTTATTGTTGAAATGTTCTAAAATTTAAGGTTGTACTCAATGGAATTTGTTGTGTATACTATAATAAAAACAAATTTGAAGTAATACTTTTCAAATATATATGCAAACGTATTCAATTCTAAAAGTTAAACTACATCAACCGATTACTTTTCATGTGCCAAATGATTGTTTCTGGGAGTTCTTTCACTGGCGATTCACATTATTTAAAATCATTTTTCGTTACGTATATTTCATTTTATGTGAACATTACCAAGATCCGGTTTTATTTAAGTCGTTATCGATTTCTTGTAACCTTTGTTGCTGCTCTGTCATTCGATTAAAAACAAGATATACAAGAAACAAGTGATCTCTCTTTGAACTGTTTTCACAATATCTAATTAAAGAATTAGCATCTCTCTGGGCTTCGTTTTCCATGATTTCATTTAAGATTCGTTTACCCCATTACATAGCTTAGGGTAGGATGACGTCAGCCGGATGTTTTCAGGCGCCAGAGATAAACGATTACCGGTTGCCTTGGTGTCTGTACAAGTGTAGTCTACAAGTAAAAATTTATCAAAAGTCTTAACTCATTTTTCACAGTTGACTAGAAATCAATTTGAGGATGTTACACAGATAAGTTGTATGCAAAACGATTATTACGTTTGACTTTGAAGTGCTGTTTAATTAGAACAAAATGTAGAACACCTAAACATTCCATTTGCTTCCTTTTGCATCATCATTTGTCACGGCAATCGATTATTTTTGTAATTTCAAATTAGAATTTGTTAAATGCAAGTTACGTAATATAAACTGACCGTATTTGGCTGAATACGATCGGTTTGTCAAACCATTACAATAGAGGGTGCTTCAAGGAAGAGTAGAGCCTACCATTCTAAAAATTGGCAACTCAAAATACGTACCACAAGGAAATTGTGAAATTTACTATTTTATGGTATTTGAAATATTTAGATATTTATATACAAGACCTTGTTTAAAAGTTTAAAAGATTAAAATATCTTTTTTTTTTTTAATTTAAGAGTTAACCAGATCAACAATTAGTATTGATAAACATGGTTTAGATATGAATTACATTTCAGTAACTTTATTACCTTAGCTTAGAGGCAACTAAATATAACTCCTCGGATTGTATATATTATACTAGTTAAATATTGCCTATTGTATCTTGTGGTAGTTTCCTTTTGAGCCTGGTGTGTATGTTACGAAGACCGAGCTAACGGTACACTGCACTTTCACAAAGATTTATGTTGTCGAAGAATTTTTGGGTGGCTCTTTGTATAAATAACTTTACTGGTTCAATCCCTAGTTCATTATGGATTTGAGTATTGGTGACAAACCATGGAGCATCTATTGCTATTCTGAGTACCTTGTTTTGAAATACCTGGATTTTTTTTTATGTTGGTATCTGAGGCTGTACTCCAAACGGGGAAAGCATAAGTTATAAGAGATCTTAGTAAGGCTTTGTACAAGAGTAACGCACATTCCGTTCGTAGAGTAGATTTCATTTAGCTCCAAGTCAGTCGTGTGTCTAATAGTAATCCTAGGTACTTAACACTTTGGTCTTTGTCAGTCCAGGGTATTTCTACACCGTTGATTGATATGTTAGGTACTTCTTCGATACGCTTTAGTGTAAAAACTTTATTAGCACATTTTGAAGAGTTAATTGATAAACACCATTTTGTGAACCATTTTGCAATGATGTCCATGGCTCCTTGGAGTTGTTCTGTGGCGTCTGTGAGGTTGCTATGCTGAACAATGATTGCCGTGTCATCGGAGAATGTTGCGATCTCACAGATGGTTTGATGTGGGATGTCGTGAGTATAGATGTTATAAAGAATGGGTCCGAGAATACTTCCCTGAGGAACTCCTGCCTAAATGCTTTTTGACGATGATATGGAACCGTTGATTTTAAAATATCTAACATGCCAACCAGGCATTTCCGATTAATAATACACTCCTTAAATTTTAGATATCGCAGTACCATGTGATATGTACTTTGTGTAGCCTATTTTTCGAATGGTAGGCTCATACTCTCCCGTGCATCACCTGGTATAAATGTCAATAGGTAAACACTGTATTGTTTCTGAAAAGGAATCATAGCACGCCGCACAACGCGAATAAAACCTGTTGAAATGATTACCTAATAATATTGTATTAATTAATATGACTTTCAAAGAAAAAAATCATGATACAATTAATTAATTATTCAATTTCTTTTGTAACTGTCTGTATAGTATATTCTTTCTATTGCTTGAAGCAGGATTTGCATGAGGAACAAGAATTCCAGAGATTTTTTGTTTCTTATTTGGAATACTTCTCTAGTATAATAATGTAAGACAAAAATACGTAAAGAACTGTAATTGCAATATTAATTTAAAACCATTAAACAAGAAGCAAAACAGTTAAATGAGTATTAATCAATTTAAAATATAAAGGCATTCTGAAATGTAATTTTGAATTTAAACGGTGTTCAAATAAATCACCTTTCTTTTAAAGACACAAAATGCTGTAAAGCTGTTTGTGGCGTTCTTACAAAAACCAAGAGGGTATCTTCTGGAGCACTCTGAACATTATAAAAAGTTTGTAATTACATGTTATTTTAGAGGTAATTAAAAAAAAAGTTCGTTGTTATTAAATCTAATGATCTGTTTGACCCATTTGTAGTTTCCGAGTCTGCTATGAAAAAACGGAAATTGTTTGTTTCTCTCACTGAGTAATTACTGAAGATAAACCTAAGAAATCGCAATTAGAATAATTTTTGTTACTTTCAGCCTCACAATTACTACTGTAATGATAGCAATCGATAACAGTTAACTAATTTATAAACGCAAAATGCTGTATTAAAAGTATCTGGGAAGACAGCATCGGCGCAGCTCTCGTGTGCCGATATATGATTTTTCCTTTATTTCAACTTCTTAAAAATAATTTAAAGAAATATTTTTAACGTGGTACTACAAGAAAACAACCTCTTAAACAATAATCAAAACTAAAAATTTAATGTTTGTAAAATAATTTCTATAGGTGGGGTGATAAAATAACGAGAGCCAATAATACAAGTATTTATAAGACTATCGTAGAAACGATCACAACCTACGGATATGAAGCGTGGGAAGTTACCAGTAATAATAAAAATAAACTGAAATCTTTAGAAATGGATTTCTGGAGACGCAGTTGTGGCATTTCTAAACTTGATCCTGGGTGGTGGGTTTAGATCAGCTTCTACTCCTGAAGCGGAACTTAACATTTTAAGGAGGATTGAAGAAAATCCAGGTACCAGTACTAGAAGACCTTCTGCGGAAACAAATATTAAACGCTTCCCTAATTTGGAGAATGTTATGCGAGGAGCAATTGTACCCATACCATTTTCAAAGGGTACAGGCTCTAAGGCATAATCAGGCACAATACCTGATTATGCTGCACGTCTGGTGTTTTGCTGATGGGCACTGACAAGAGTTGCGGGATACGCAAACTTTGTTAGTGAAGTCTTATTTTACTGACGAAGCTAGTTTCATAAGAAATAGCATTTTTTATTTCCATAACAGCCATGTTTGGTCAGATGGAAACCCTCATTGAATAGAATCATGAACAACAATTTTCAATTAACGTTTGGCTTGGTGTTTTTGGAGACCATATGGTAGGACCTGTTTTTCTTCCTGGCCAATTATATCTTGACTTTTTGCGTAATGCCTTGCCACTATTGTTAGGAGATGTGCCCCTCATTAATAGAACGAATATGTGGTACGATGGGGCTCCTGCACATATTTCAATCACGGTCAGAAACTTCCTCATCGTAAATTACAACGGCAGGTGGACAGGGCGAAGGGGTCCAGTTGTGTGGCCAAGTAGATCTCCTGATCCCAATCCGCTCGACTTTTGTGTTTGGGGGTATTTAAAGTCGTTAGTTTATTCAAGCCCTGTGCATAATTTAAACGAATTGCGCGAACCAATAGAACATGCCTGTCGGACTGTTCGTATGAATCCGGGAATATAATGCGGCGTTCATTTTTACGGAGATGTGAAGGATGTGTACAAATGGAGGGAGGACATGAAGAACTTCTACATTAATTATTTGTAATTAAAATCTTTGATTTACACGGCTATTTGTTTTAATGGGTAGGGAACTTATTGAAATAACAACCAATATTTATTTACTTAAAACAACTCCATATCTCGAAGACGGTTGATTTTCGAACCCATGTTTACCACGAGTTTCTTGTTTATATTGATGAGATCTATAAGTGGGTAAAATATCGGAACGTATTGTTTAAATATCCTGTATATGCCAAAACCTCACGACTTAACCCTTTTGGGTTTTTATATTTATTGTTACCTAGCGAGTTGCAACCGCAAATAGAAAAAGGTTGCCAACCAATTCGAGCGAAGCCAGACATTTTTGAAAGGGCACAGAATTGCGCCCTGAAAAGATGTAGTCTTTGTCGACACTGGAGACCAATTCAAACAACTTCTTTAAAAATGTACGGAAAAGCATTAACTATTATTTTGAGGACCCAAACTGGTCTGGACTTTTATTATTATTTTTATGGTAGTGTACGTTTTAAATAGTTAACACTTTTTAAACACCCTGTATAAATCTAACTTTTACATTAAAATAGTCACTCCAATACCAATTATTTTAAAGATCTGAGCTGTAGCAATGCTAGTCAACAATGTTTAAAATGAACGAGAATGGGTTTTCAGCACTATACCATGCGGTGATGTGGGTAAAGTTATTCAAACAAATCTATTTCATGCTAAATTCGCAAACACACTCGCATGCATCATCCTCCTTAACGGCGAAGTAGTAAAAATGTAGATTTATTCAATTTCCTGCATTTTGCGTTCTTACGGCTGCTAATGATATTCATCATTTTTCAGATCGGGAATGAAATTTGCGATTCTTTGTTCGCTTGCGTGGTAATTGGAGTCTTGAGAATTTATAAGATGTACACTTTACTGTGTGTTGCTGCTCCTATATTTATCAGATGTATAAATGGATATTTGATGCAAATTGAGTTATACCGTTGTATATTTGGCAAGATAATGATCGCCTAGCTATTTAACCAAACGAAATGGCCCCTGTTTAGCGTAATTAAATAGAAAACTACTGATTTTACGTAAGAGTTGTCAAAGTTTTTGAGGGTAAATATTAGTTTATTTTACATATTTAGTAAGTATGTATATCGGGAAGAATTTCATACCAACGGACGGAGATGGTAAATGATGCATGCATAACGTGTCATAGTATAAACACTAACGTTAGTCACAGTACATATAGGTCCTGCAATAGTTTATTCATATATATTTAACGTTAGATAAGAGGAAAATGATGTATACTTCACAAAGGTGATTTATGGCAATGAAGATTGGGAAAACAGTGGTTATATTGCAATTATAAATATATTGGTTGACATAAGAAGCAACCGTTGATTTACAGGGTTTGTAATGAATTTGAAGTATAAGCAAAATGCAAGGGCAATTATACAGGGTGTCTCAGAAACAATGGGCCAGCGTTTAGTCATAGATTCTTAAAATAAACCGATTAAACCTAATATACCTTAGGCCGAAAGTGCTTCCTTAAGAAGTTATAGGGCCTTAAAGTTCAATTCTTTATTTTTTCCCTTTATTGTAATTTCCACAAATCTAAAAATATTTCAAATCTGGTGCACATACTTACCACTATGTAGTAAAGTGGCAGCAGCATTTTCATAAACCAGACTTAACTTTAAGAGGCACTTAACCTACCACTAAAATTTTATATTAGCTCTAACTTTGTTATTAGTGGAA
>JABXWE010039395.1:0-11700 GCA_014611495.1 Limonius californicus
ATAAAATTATTAAAACTTCGTGATCATTATCTATACACTATAACTTATAGTATCAAATCAGTTTTTCAAATAAAAAATCATACTTCTGTTTAATTTATGCTTCTTATTTGAGTATGTTTCAGATACGTTTTTCATATCAAGTTATAATTCAAATATATAGAGGTGAGTCTGCTAAGACGAATCAGATTGATATCTTGATTCTTTGAAATATTACAAAAATTAATTTTTGACAGACTGTAATAGGCAGTGTCCCCTATGTACAGGTACTAGCTAAAATATTTTTTGCTGCTCCGGCGAGTTTAAATAATTTTTAGAAACGGTTTATAAAAACTAAATTTTTAATTTTAACCATTGCTTGGAAAGTTGTCGTACGAGTTATTTTAACATATTTAAATAAATATGGTGGATTTGAATTGTGAGTTCAAATTAGTGAAGTATTAACGTAAAATCTAAAATAAAACAAAGACACATCTAGCTGACATCACATACCAGCAAAACAGAGTGTCTTGCCAGATACTTTTAAATGCGATCCTTTGCAACTACAAAGTAGTTTGTGTAAACTATAAACGATTGTAGTTATTAGGGCGTTAATTAGTTTAATTGAAATACATTTTAAAAATAATTAAAAAAACCAATTTGCACGTATCTTTATTATATGTAATAATGGCACTGCCCAAAAAAAGAGTCTTATGAAGCGCCTAGCTCTCACGGTGAAATCCCGCTTCAATTTAATTTTTTATAATTAAATTTAGATTTTTGTTAATATTAGCTTCTTAACGAAACATTGTTTATTTAGTAAACATTATTTTATTTTACTATTTGCCAATAGTTCCTTAAACTCTACTGGTAGAAAGAGTTGGCACGTTTACCATTAAAAAAATAAAATAAAAGCTAGATTAGCACAGGAATTGTTAATAACTCTAAAATTAACAAAAAATTACATTTAAACTAAAAAATAAAAAAGTATAATCAACCGGGCGGGAAGCGAAACCGGGCTGCTTGCATGACGATCTGGCGCTTCAACACATAGGCGCTTTCAGCCTCTTTCTTGTGCGATGTTATTAGTACATATAATAGCAGTACCTAGCGAATTGAGATCTTAAATTATTTTTAAAAGTGATTTAAATTAAACACATTAATACATTAATGGCTGCGCTCGTTAACAGTTGACACAAACTAATTTGTAAATGCGAAATACTGCAGTTAAAAGTACCTGGAAAGACACTATCGGCGTAATTCTGTTTTACTGGTATGTGATGTCATCTAGATGTTTCTTTGTTTTATTTTCGATTTTACGTTAATGCCGCACTAGTTTGAAAGTATAGCCTAATCTATAACATTTATGTAAATATTTTAGGGAAACTCTTAAACGTTTTTTAATATTAGGGACATTATAGAAAACAATCTTCCAAGTAATGATCAACACTTAATGTTCTAATTTTTGAAAACATATTTTTTCCTGGCAGTATCAAAAGATTATTTAACCTCGTTAAAACAGCCGAAAAACACTTCTGATAGTGCCTATATAAAAATTTGTTTTTTAATATTTTAAATAACGGTGATAACAAGCAGACTCACCATGTATACGTTTGTGAAGTGTCAAGAAATCGCTGGGTAAAATTAAACTAACAGGATGTATATTTTTTCCAAAAATGGCAAATTACGTGTAAGTAAACGTAAGATGTAAAAGTAAACGAATATATTTTCAAAAAAAATATAGTGCGTTTTATACTCGATGACTTCTTACCAAGGTACTGGTGGCGGACGAGAAGCTTTCTGGCTTGCAAAAATAAGGGTGTGTCTTATAATTGGTGGCGTCTTATAATCGATGTAATACGATATAAGAAATGTTCACCAATTTCAAATTTCCCGCCATATATCAAAGGTTTCTTACCAACATATAAATTAATGTCGATAACAAAGCGGTCATCGTATACGTACACTGTGGAAATATTTACGAATAAAGGTCATCCAATTATCACAAAAAATAAACTTACAATCGGTGAATAGTACCGTACAATTTCTTGTTCCCTCTCATTTACGTAACAATTTTCTTAAACACAGACCATAAAAATCTATCGACAGAAAATTTTATTCACGAACTGGCAAGCAATTACCATGAAAAACGTACTGTGATACTTAATAGTAAGCAAAACATTTGCATTGTTACAACTTTATAATTGTTTGTATGTTTCGGAACGGAGACAAAGTTAATTCAGTGCATATTTATTTCTGTTTGTAAAATATTAAATATTGAAATGTACTTATTTCATTAAATAAATGATACAATTTTTCGTTTTCGTTTCTTAAACATTGAAATATTAATTTTCGAAGATCCATTGTTTAAATTTTTTTCATTAAATTCCCGAAGGGGCAAAACACGTAAATAATAAATAATGGCACATTAAGCCCAGTGTAATTGCTGGAATTTGTAGAATTTAAATAAATATTTATGTGGTCTGATAATAGCACTGTTAATAGTTTCTAAAATACGAATAAATCTTTTCCTTGGTACAGTTTAATACGTAACTCAGATCGCGGATTTTATAAATATATAAAATAGAAAGTTCGTGTTTTAACACAGTTTGTTTTAATTATTACTTCAATTGGTGTCAGACTACTATTACAATAACATAAAAAAAAATACTTTTTGCTAACACTCAGTATTTTTGTTTCAGTATGTCAAAATTAAAGGTACAGTGTTTATGCTAATAATATTTCCTTTTTAACAGCAGTATCAATTTTAGTCAGTTACAACGTGATTCAGCTGTTGTAGAAAGTGAATTGACGTTACATGTATAATACGTAAGCGTGCTTATTACTGATATTTTTCAAGGTTGTTTAGTGTAAATAGTTATCACTCGTACGTATGTAACGTGCAAAACATCAAATTTTCAGTAAATGGCTCCACTGAGCCCTTAGTTGATTTATTAAATATAATTAGGTCAAAAAAGTTACATTGGATAATGATCAGACTATACTCCATTCACTTTTGATTTGCCTCTTGCACGGTAATCTAAAATTTTTGCAGTGTAGATATAACTTTTGCTGTTTTTTATACGCTTCGAGTTGTGGTTATAAATTATGATAAAACGCACTCTTGTCAGTGTTATTTTGCATAAGTTTACAGCAATAACATCAATTGATTTAATTCAATGCAAACAGTATATTAAATTGTAACAAATTAGACATTTACCTACACGACTTATGCGAGGTAACCTAATTAAGTATATACAGTAGTGTGAAAACGTTCTGCATTACCAAAGCGTGTAACTGTTTCTTGGACATAACGTTCTGACATAATCTTCGAAAAATAAATGTAAATATCTTATCATTACTATGTCATTAGTTTATCTGCTTACTGTCATGCTGTAATTTTTAGAAAACGGACATTGTTTTCTAAATTCCTTAATCAGTTACCTATTATTCTGAAAAATAATAAAATGACTGGAAATTACTTAACCCCCATTTAAACTCATTTGTGTGAGAAGTAGCTTTCGTATTCTAACTATATATATATATATATATCGTGTATAGAACTTAGAACATTAGTTTGAGATTTACATGTCATTAAAGTTGCACCATGTCCTTGTAGAAGAAATAGATCAAATTTTCTGGCGGAGAGCAGTATTTTGCATCACAACGAAGAAACTTCCTCCCGCGAAATCGTTAATAAACTGCAGTTTAATCATAAAACTGCCGTTTGGGTAATTAGGAAGTATGTCAACATTGGAAAAATTGAAGATAATCCCCTGAGTGGCCGACCAAAAAAAAGAAAAATCAATCTGGCCAACAGGAGCCTCATGGTTCTAGAACGGACCGGGGTGGTAGTCTTGGCGACGTTTAGGCAAAGTCACATTTGCCATCTTCAGGTCTTGTCGGATAACTTTCTGCTGGTGCTTCTTGTAATACGACGTATTATTTAAGAATGGAAAAGAGGGGATTACGAATGAGCCGCGATCAGGTGCACGGTGTACTGCATTAACAGAAAACAATATTAAATGTGTGGAAGGCCTTATTAGAAAAAATCGTCGAATTTCAATTAGAGAAATTTCAGAAATTATTGGTGGGAGTGTAGAATCTGTCCATAGTATTGTTTGTAATCTGGGTTACAGCAAAGATCGTTCACAATGGATTCCTTGTATTTTGTCTAATGAACAACAATGCTTGAGAATGGGCTTATCTCTGCAACACCTCACAGACTATAAGCAAAATGGCGATGACTTTCTTCTGTCAATAGCTCCTGGTGACGAAACTTGGTGCTATTACTACGAGCCATGCAGTAAGTTATCGTCGATGCAGTGGAAACATTCAGTTCACCACCACCGAAGAAGTTTAAGGCACAACCTTTTGCAGGTAAGGTGATAATAATAAATAAATATAAATAAATAATAAAGGTAAAATTTTTTTTACCATGAAGGACCCTTGTTGGTGTGGTTTAAGGAACTTGGAGTAAATGTCAATGCAAATGTGTACAATGAAACTTTGAACAAGCTTCATCAAGCAACAAGACGGAAACGTCCAGGAAAACTTACGCGTGGGGTTATTTTGATGCACGACAATGCTAGGCCTCATTTTGCTAATGTGGTAAAAGAAAGTTTTCAACTAAAGAAATGGAGGGTTTTAGAGCATCCATGCTATACCCCGGATCTATCGCCTTGCTATTTCCGTATTTTTGGACCGTTGAAAAAGGTGTTAAAAGGTCGATATTTTGAGTCTGACGCAGAAGTACAGATAGCTGTGGAAGACTGCTTCAATCAGCAACCATAAGAATTCTATGAGCAGGGAATACGTCGCGTCGGTTAGTAAAACAAAGGGATAAGTGCCTTAACTGTGACGGTAATTATTTTTAATTAAATTGTTAAATAAATGTTTTATGAAGCAAGGATGGGTTTCAACTGAACACACCTCGTATATATATATATATATACAGGGTGTTCATTTAAAAACTTCCCACCCCCAATATCTTGGTGCACAAGGCTTTCTGAAAAAATCGCCGAGACACGTCAGTATTACCGAGGGGAACATTTTTTTACATAATAGTGACATAACACGTTTCAATCCCTACCCCCCAGAGCCGCCCCCTTAAAAATTTTAAATGGCAAGGGGGGTTATGTGATACCTCATTTGAAAGGTCTTCGTATTGCGTATTGATATTTAGTAAATTTGTAAAGTTCTCCTGATAATTATTAAAAATAGGATATACTTTGGGTGAAACAGTTGAAATTGTGTTAATTTATGGAGCTGAAAATCAATGTGCTCGACAAATCGCAGCTACGTTTAATGAACGGCATCCAGATAAGTCCACGTCCCATAGGTATGTCCTAGACCTTACTGTAAAATTTACTGAGACTGGAAAACGTACTGAACCCAGAGTTTCAAATCAGGCCACTCAAATTGAGATATTAGGACATTTTGGTATAAACCCCAGAAGTTCGCTCCGCCAAATTGCCGCCGCAACTGACATTTCATTAGGTTCAGTTCATAAAGTATCAAAACTTCATAAATTTCATCCCTACCAAATGCAAATCTGCCATGAGCTAAATGAAGACGATTTTGACAGGAAAATTGAATTTTGTGAACATTGTGGCATGATTAATAATAATAATGAAATATTAAAGAATCCTTGCTTCAGTGATGAATGCACATTTTATTTAAACGGATTTGTAAATAGACACAACAGTAGATATTGGAGTAACGAAAATCCACACATTTTTAAAGAAGGACATACTCGTATCCCGAAAAACTTAATGTGTGGGCAGGTATTTTAGGAGACCAAGTGGTTGGACCTTTGTTCATCGAAGGAAATTTGAATGGTGCATTGTGTATTTGGATATATTGGAAAATACTATTAAACCACTAATAACTGAACCAGTTAAAAATCAACGTGATGCAGATGGTAATTTACTACTTGATGAGGAACAACTATACTTTCAGCACGACGGTGCTCCTCCTCATTATGTTTTACCGATTCGGCAGTGGTTGCAGAATACATTTCCCGGTAAATGGATAGGTCGAAGAGGAGCTCTAGAGTGGCCAGCTAGGTCCCCCGACTTAACTGTAGGCAATACGAAGACCTTTCAAATGAGGTATCACATAAACCCCTTGCCATTTAAAATTTTTAAGGGCGCGGCTCTGGGGGGTAGGGGATGAAACGTGTTATGTCACTATTATGTAAAAATACGTCCCCCTCGCTAATACTGTTGACGTGTTTCGGCGATTTTTCAGAAAGCCTTGTGCACCGAGATATTGGGGGTGGGAAGTTTTCAAATGAACGCCCTGTATATACACATCTACTGTGAGAAGGAAACTTCTTAATTTTGGACTGTTTTCCAAGAAGCAGACGCAATCGTTTGCAATAGGCAAAGTAACATCGTCACAGACACCAGAGCAGAGGCAAAATGTGCTATTCAGTGATGAATTCATCTTCAACATCAATCATCATGTTGGTTGTACGATAAAACACCCAACCCCTGTTATGGTATGGCATGCATGTCTGTCAAAGGAGTTGGTCGACTGCATGTCATCTCTGGGATGTTGAATGCCACAAAATACTGCAGAGTATAATGTTGCCTAGTGGGAAACATTTGTTTTAGAGAAGAAAAGTTTATTTTCTAAGATGACAATGTTCCTTATCACAGAGCAAGTTCGGTTCAATCTTGGATGATCGGCAATAAAGTCGAGAGAATGTATTGGCTAGAACAATCCTCAGATCTAACCTCATGGAAAACTTGTGGCAAAGAATAACTAGCAGATAATCAAAAAAAAAAACAAAAAATATAGTAATCAAGGGCAAGGCCTGGTCGATAAGGTTTTAAATAATTCTAACATTAATCAGTACACTTGGTAATATCGCAGGTTTTCAATTAAATTACAATAATAAAATGTACATAATTTTTAAATAAATGTTATATTGAAATTGTTTTTTCTTAACAAGTAATAATTTGTTGTGTTGATTTATTATAATTATTATGTTTGAATATCTGTGTGGGTAAGTATACCGATTGCAAAAAGAATTTAAAAGTTTGATTCTACTACAAGTTTTCCTGAATTTTTCAGGTTACGCATGACTTTTTCACACCAAGTGCCTAAGCAACTCGTTTCAATTTTTACAGTTCGATGTACTGCTTGTGTTTGCTGAAAGAAGGTGAATTAAAATCTTCTCTGGATGCTAGTAATTAATATGCAGTTAGTCTAAATTAAGAACAAAAAAAATATATTTGACACCTTGTCTCCACTCCACTCCAAAATAGTAACAAGAGCTCAGCATGTACAACCTAAAAAATATAAATCGCAGCCACAAATAGTAAGTGACTAGACCATATGAACCATTGGGAACTCTGTATCTTAACTCTGCTTTCTGATACTTTGTAACTTTATTTATCTCTCTTCTTTACTGTGTATCTTGAGATATTTTGTAAAACTCTGTATTAGTAGATAATTATTTTAAAATTAAGGGTACTATTTAAGTATTATTATTATATTAATAAGTTAATACATGGTTCTTAATAATTTCGACAGTTTTTTTTAGGATTTAGTTTATTAGTAAATTGAAATGTCAAGCAAATAAATAAAATAAAAATCTGTTCAAATTATTAATAATATTATATTCATTTATATGTGAATATGAATACCAACGAGGCAAGGCAAAGAAACAGTTAATAAATCTAAATTAAATGTTACATACCTTTTTTATATCTAAGAAGCAAAAATTTTAAAATTATTCGGTAAGGTGTATGCACAAACCCATAGATACGTTTCTTCTGTTTTTGGAGACATACTAGGAATTTTTGTGCCCCCTTTTTTACATTTAAAAATATTTGCCTTAAATGGCTGCCAACTCTTAAAGATTATGTTGAATCCCCAGGAAACTCCGCCTGTGATGATGATGTCGCCACCACTCTAATATTAAATTCAGAAATTTACGCTGAGTAATCATTTAGCAAATTATATTTAGAAATCACTGTAAGTCCTTGATTACGTTGTGTTTTATATTTTAAATTGAGTCATGTTTTATAAATCTCTTGCACATTGTGCGATATGTATTAAAAAATGCACGCCGATAATTTGGTAAGGCAATAACAAATTCTTGGATTAGGAGTCAGAAGCAACAAGTCGACATCGCAAACTTTTGTGTTTACTGAACTATAACCTTCTGTTTGCGACTTTTTCGCTCATTTACTCACAATTTAGATAAACTATAGATTGTTTATGTCCTTTTTTGGCCAGACAATAATGACTCTTCTTAAATTCACATTTCAGAAGGCTTTCCATTAATTTTTCAAAGTTTCATTGTATTTAAACGATATAATAATAGCTTAAAAAATTTAAAATTTAATTTGGTTTTGACTATTACACGAATCAAATTTTGATTGCTCAACCACTTTGTAGATGTTTAGACCTTTTCGCTTTTAAGGCAGAACAATTCCAAATGTGATTACATTTATAGCACATTAATTACGTGTGTTTTAGAGATATGTTTTGAAATCAGAATTTAAGTATGTATTCCTAACGTGTAAATATTCTCATCTGATGGAAGTTGTCGTTTTTATTTAACACTGTATAAGTAATCACTATTATAATAATTAAGCAAAAATATTTGATTTAGCACAAAGGAATGCTGTAACGCAAATCTGATGGACAATTGATTTTACCACTGCGAAAGGATTGACAAAAACATGTGGTTGCTATAATCATAATAATTCCCAAATTCACCCTCAAATTTAATTAAGATCAGCCGCAAAATGACGTAAACAAGAATACATAGCTTTCGTTCGGTTTTGAAACAAATTCTTGAGTGTTCATAAGAAAATATGAGATACGAGAAAAGGAAAGTTTTATCCCGACTTTATTTTAGTTACACTATGTCTGTACAGCTGCTATCTATTATTATCATATATGTATTACAGTGGCAGGCAATCAATTATGGGAATCAACCTATGACGTGACATACATTTTTCAGAGACACTTCTTATCTCAAATAAGATTTTATGGCGGGAACGTATACACTAAGAACCAATTAAAAGAGGTTTCCAAATAACAGAATTACGTAAGCAATCATTTGGTATACATGGTGGGCCAGCTAAGTTGTACACCCTTAAAAGTCGTTGATGCAACCCAACATACATGAATCACAACTACTGAGATTATTGAATTTTTTATATTATAGAAATTGATCTCAGTTACTTTCTGACAAATTATCTCTTACTGTAGTAAACAGTTTTACTACAGGGTGATTACTTTATCTTGTTACAGGTAGGTTGGCATACACATTACAGCTATTTGTATTCCATAGGTATCTCAGTAGACATTGTTTAAATAAATGAAAATCAAAGTAGTTACGTTTGATGTACTAAGAAACTACAATGAATCGATTTACCAATAAAGAAGATGCAGTTTTGCAATTTTTTTTACAGTATTTATTTCTTATAATTAAAACATTAAACTTATAATTAAAAAAATGTTAACATATTAAAAACTTTAACAACAAAAATAAATTAAATAAAAACAGGAAGAAAAACATGATTAATGATGTTATAAATGTTCAAACTGCCGCCCACCTTGCTGTTCACATAAGTCAGTCTGCTGCAGAAGAGGATTTCTAACACGAGTTATCATGTGTGGGGTGATTCCAATAATTCTTTCATGTAAATCTTCCTGAGTTTTTACGGGAGTTTCGTCGACGTCGTTTTTACTTTACCCCACAAAAAGCAATATAACGGAGTCAAGTCCGAGCTACGGAGGCCAAGGATGGATTGCACCTTTTGCAATTAATTTGTTATGGAAAGTTCCCTCTTGCTAGTTTCATACAATTCCATGCAAGTGGGCAGGTGCTTCCTCATTTTGAAACCACATACGCTGTTTAACATAAAGATGAATGTCTTGTAAAATTAAAGGCAAAACATTTTCTAAAAAAGGTAAATACATTTTCCCATTTAAACGGCCGTCAAAGAAGTGGGGACCAACGATAAAGTTCTCAACGATACCACACCACACATTTGCAGTAAAATTCTTTGACAGTGTGCTTCCTGAATCCACTGTCGGAATAGAAAGGGCAATTGTGTCTATTTATACACGAATTGTTAGTAAACGTCGCTTCGTCAGAAAATAAAACATTTCTTAAAAACAGTGGATTAGTATCAGCTTCGTATCTTAAAAATGGGCAGAAATTCACTCGAGGTGGGTAATCATCTTCAGTAAGGTGTTGCACTAATGTGACGTGGTAAGGATGAAACCGGTTTGCTTTTAAAATGTTAAATACTGAACTTTGGTAAAGCCTACAGTTCTTGCAACTGCTTGTTGGCTTTTGTGGGGATTACCGGTTACTTGCTTGATGACTGTCGCTTTAACTCTACAGTTGTGACAAGTCGTTGTGTCACATTTGGCTTAAAAAAGTGTCCATATTGCTGCAAATTTCTTTCCAAACGCCTAAAGGTATTATGTGATGGAAGGGGTCTGTCCGAGTATGTTTGTGGATATCGCCGCCCTCTGTATTCTCCCAAAATCAACATTATATCCGTTTATAGCTGTGAGAATATATTGAAACTGATTGTTATTACCACAAAGATCTACACAAATCAACAACTTTGTCCAGAAGCTTGTTATGTTTTGAGAACAGATTAGTTGACATTTGTCTGTCCAAAGGACTCTTAATGTAAAAAAATATTTTTTATAGCAAAAAAGAAAAGTTAGCTATGCATTTCGTGCATATGTGAGAGGTGGACCCTACCATCTTGCTACAAGATAACATTAACACACTGTATATATTAATGATATTAGTATTTAACAAGAAGAGCACCCCCATTAGTGCAATCGTATTACAGTAAAAACTAAACAAGTGAAAAACATCAAGCAAAGTTTACTTTAATTTAGTAAATATTCAAAGTTGCCTACGCCCACTTCCACACATTTTCTAATTCGTTACAAACGATCTTCGGTATCGACAAAGCGTGTCAGGTGGAATTGATGTGCATACCTCGATTATTCTATTATGTAAATCATGCTCGTTTACTCCCGTTGTTCGGTATAAAATTTCTTTAATTCTAATCCAAAGAAAAAAGTCTAGCTGAATCATATCGCAACTTCTTGGTGGCCGTGCATGTGCAGAGCTTCTTCCAATCCAATTTCCTCCAAATACATTATTTAAGTAATTCCTAACCATCCATCATCATGTTGTACTTTAAGCTCTACATCTTCCAACAACCCGGGTAAAATATCTTGTTGAATATTCAAGCAACGTTGTCCAGTTAAATTAAAGTGTGGTCCAATAATATGGTTACCTACTACGTTCCACAGCAGACATTTACAGAAATAACTCTTGCAAAATGTGTAACACCTATGCAGTGCGTATTCTCGTGTGCGCAATAGTAGTGCGAGTTGTGTCTATTTACTTCACCATTGTTTGAAAATTTTGCCTCATCGCTAAACATTAAAGAATTTAAAAGAGAAGGATCCAGAAGCAATTGATTCTGAATGATATTACAAAATTGCAAACATTTTTTGTTTTAGATACCTTGATTTACATCGGGATTCTCACTAACTCTAACAGTGCTAGTTCATTTTCCATGTTCGTTATAGCTTTGGGCCTACATCTGGAACCATTAAATTTACCTTTGTTTCTTAAAAAAGTTTCAAGGCGTTAAATATATGTTTTAGGCGGTAGTTTTCTGATTGGATAGCGCCTGATATATATATATATAT
>JABXWE010039401.1:0-16313 GCA_014611495.1 Limonius californicus
ATGTCCCTTATTATTTTTTCAAGTACCAACTTGAAAAGAATTGCAGATAATGGGTCTCTTTGTCTTAGCCCGCTGTTTATCTTCAACTTCTTTGATGTACACCCATGTACTCGAACCTGATTCTGGGTGCCTTGTAGTGTCATTTTGACAAGTTCTACAATTTTATCTGCTATCTGCAGGTCTTCCAGTGCCTTAAAAAGTTCCGGTCTCCTTATGCTGTCCATACGCCTGCTTGTAGTCTATGAAAATTGTTTGTAACTGGATGTTACGTTCGTGATATTTTTCTTGTATTTCTGTCGTGCCTAAAAACACACTGGTATTCTCCTAAAATCCGTTCTATGTAGGGATTTAATCATTTTGCGATTACTTTGGCTAGGATCTTGTATACCATACCCAGTAGGGTAATTCCTCTGTAGTTTTCGCACTGAAATCTGTTCCCTTTTTTCTATTGGGAATAGCATTGCTATCATACACTCATTGGGCATTCTCCGCTTCTTCCATATCTCCTTTATTAGTACATATATGTATTTGCTTTCATAGTTCTGTCCCCCCATATTTTATTAGTTCTGCCTATATTCCGTCCTTGCCAGGGCTCTTGTTATTTTTGAGTTTTTTTGTGATCTCTGTCAGTTCTTCCAGGGTTGGTGGTTCTATTTCCCTTCGTGTTGGGTTTCCGTTTCTCTCTATTTTCGTCAGACATTGTTGGTCCAGTATTGGACATAGTCCTCCCCAGTATTTTTCCATACATCTCGGTCTCTTGCTAATCTAAACCATTGACGTCCTCCCACTTTTCTGATGTCATCTGACCACTTAGTTAAAGGTCTTTCCACGCTACGTTTGCTGGTTCTTGGTCTCCACTGTAGCAGTCGGGTTGTCCATGTCATCAGTTCTTCGCGCAATATGTCCAGCCCAGCTCCATTTTAATTGGCCATTCTTTTTACTGCGTCCTCCACACCTGTTTCATTCCGAATCCATGAATTTCTATTTCGTTCCCTGAGAGTTACACCCAACATTTGCCTTTCCATAGTTCTTTGGGCTACTGCTAATTTGTTGACTATTCTTTTAGTGATTACATATGTTTCAAGGCCATAGGTGAGCACTGGTAGAACACATGTATCGTAGATTTTTGCTTTTTGTCTTTTGGTAAATTTTCTTGACTTCAAGATATTTGCCTGTGTTAAGCATCTCTACAAAATATTCCGTCCGTCTTTCTGTTGCCTGTTTTGGCCCTCCTATTAGGTTTCCAGCCTTGTCCAGGCAGTAGGTCTTGATCGGTTGGTACCCTTTTTTCACTTCTCTAGCTTCCTTGTAAAAGTTTCTTATCTCTTTGTTAGTGTAATACTCTTCTAGTTTTTCTATTTTCTCTATTTCTTGCTTTCTTTTATTTTCTCTTCTTGTTTTCTCGTATTTTTGCCTAGGCTCTATGGTTCCTTCTTCCAACATCCGTAGCCTTGCTTTAGCCCTTGCTTCTACTGCTTTATTGCAATCATTGTTGAACCTGTCTTTTTTCCCTATTTTTTCTTTATGTTCTAGTACCTTATCTGCTGACTATGTTACTATATCTTTAATGCTGTTCCGTATTTCTTCTATGTCATTGGTGTGCTCTCTTCGGTCCATTCTTTGTTCTGTCTCTTACTCCTATTTGTTTCTTGTCACTTCTTGTTCCAGAGCTTTAATATTCTGGTATCTTCTCTTCTCTTTTGTCATGTTGCTTTCTTTATGCATTTCTTGTCTAATTTGTATTCTTACCATGAGATGATCCGAGTCTACGTCTGCTCCTCTGCACGTTCGTATGTTCTTTATGCTCTTGGCCTGTTTGTCCTCTATTACCACGTGGTCGATTTGATTCCCTTTTCTGCCGTCTGGCGTCATCCACGTGCATTTGTGTATTTCTTTGTGCAAGCAGTGAGTGCTCCTTATTTGCATCCTCCTACCTGCTGCCAGGTCTATTAATTTCTTTCCATTTTTGTTGCTTTCGATATGTTTACTGTGGCTGCCAATTATTGGCTTGTGTATTTCTTCTTTTTCTATCTGCGCATTGAAGTCACCTATTATCATTTGGGGATTTTCTCATATTCTGTTTCCAATAGCTCATAAAATTCCTCCTTCATCTCTGCTTCCTTTTCCTATGTATGCACTGTACATTCTAGATACTTATTTTCCTGTATTTCCCTTTCAGTCGTATGTAGCAGATTCGGTCATTTATTGGTGAGAAATTTATTACCGTGTGTTTCAGATCATTTTTGACCAAGAGACCTGTGCCTAGCATTCTGTTTTGTCCCCCACTGTTGAAGAAGGTGTATTCTCCTATATCCATTATCTGGATTTCTTTTCGTTTTGTCTCTTGTATGACCGCTATGTCGATTTTGTATTTTTTTAATTCTGCAGTGAGGTTCTTTAGTGCTTCTGCCACGTATATTCCCCTTACATTCCATGTCGCAATTTGGAGCATTTTCTTCTTTATTTTATTCGATTTTTGTTGTTTTCTTTGTTGTTCTTGGTTCGTCTCCATTTTAGTTGTCACGTCCTTCGTCATACATCCGTCCGGCTCCTTCACTGCTAGTTTTTTGGTACAGCGACCTTTATTAGACCGCCCCCTTCCTCGTTCGACTACTCATATTTCATGCCACTTATTTCTACCTTTCGGTACCCCAAAAACTAAAAGTTGGCATCTGTGTATATTTTATGGAATGTTAAATATAGTTGGAATCAGCAGCTAATCATATTTAATAACAACAAAATTCTTAAAAAGGAAAGAAAATTATCTAGATTCTAGACAACAATTTCTGTATGATTTGCATAGAGAACTAATAAAACCGTGGTTAGAATGCAGAACCAATATAAAAACGTTTTCATACCCACTAAAACTATTTGTCGGAGATATTCTGCTAACAAAAGATGCACATTCTGTAGAAGTGGAAGGTAAAAAGACAATCTGTAGCATTTGTCCGTCAAAAAACTAAGAATGACAACTTATTGCGGATACTGTAAAAACCTTATATGCGCAGAACCTAGGTCTCCTTTGTATTGCGTGTACTAAAAATTTTAAACAATATTTTTATTTTTTTTTATTTTGTGGAATACATATTGTTTTCAATTTAATTTTTTTTATTTTATTACATATTGCCAAACAAATAGTCGTAAAATTTACGACTCGTTAGTATTAACGTTATTGGTTAAAAACACGTTAGTATTCTAGGAATAAGCAATAACAAACAATCAAAACAGTAGCAAGAAAATATTATTATGGGAAATAGCGTTCCTAGAAAAAAAGCTGCTTCTTTATAAAGAAGAAATATAACCCAAAAACAAATGCTGCAGATAAAGAACAGAAATTTGAATTTTTTGTTGATGACACAAGTAACAATATCAAATGAAGTTGAAGGAAGTTAATCATATGTAGATCATAAGACAAGTTGATACGAAAGATTTGTGAAAGAGCCTTTCAAGCATTCATTTCCAGTATGCTCAGGAATTGAAGAATACATTGTTGCTATTGGAAGGAGCATTAATATTTTAAATTTTACCGACAGAAAATAGAACAGGAAATAATTGGCAAAAGTATTATATGTACCTAAAATGAAATTCAATTTATTTCCAGTTGTGCTGCAATGTAACTGTAGGAGAATTCTTATAAATATCGCATTAAGAAGTTACGAATGAAACAACCGTATAGATAAATAAGTAAAGGAAAATTTTCAAGAAATGGTAAAGCTCTTGGAATATGTTGATAAACACAAAAACGAAATAGCAGTATGTTTACAAATCCTTTGAACTAGTTAGAATACATAGGTAACTATAAATAGTGCAGATTATAATTTTAATTTTTAACATTGTTTGTAAAACTTCGCTTTTCTCCTTCTATTTTTGTGTCAAATAATACAAAGAGTTCTAAAATAATAAAACACTGTGGGGAAAAAACAAAATTAATGGCTGCAACTACTCACCGCAAAAGGTTTTTCACCACTATGTATTCTCATGTGCCTTTCCAACAAACAATACTTGGCAAATGACTTTTTACATACTTCACATTTGTAGGGATAGTCCCTATTAGTATTTACTCTTCTCCTGTGTTTTTTACCATTCATTACTAATCTTTTAATCTAAAAACATAATTGTAGTTATTTTTTTTTAAAGAAAGGGTAATAATATTTAAATTTACCTTAATGTGGAAGGAAATATGTTCTTTGTACTGATTGCTGTCCTGAAAAGTATGACTACAAAAAGAACATTCCAAAGGTAACTTCTCGGCACTATTATCTATGTTTTCTTTTTTATGACTTTCCATATGCTTTCCGAGATCATCCTAAAAATGATTCACTAAGAATTTGTTTAAAAAACACTGTAGTCAATACCTCTGTTTCATACTCGGCAAGGCATTCCACACACATAAATATTTCATCTACTTCATGTATTATAATATGGGCCTTTAAACTAGCCAGCCTTTGAAATTTCCTGTTACAAATTGGACAAATAGGGTCACCTTTAGTATGCATTGCCCTGTGGAGTTTTAAGTTGTCTTCCACATTATAACTTGCTGAGCATTGATCACACTTATATTTTTTAGTATTTCTGTGTGCTTGCGTATGTGTCCGATAATGCATCATTTTTTTGAACACTTGACCACAAATACTACACTTAAATGAACCAGTTTCAGCCTGTTTGGTTTTTGGATATCCCACATTGCTAATCTGAGATGATTTGCATTTTAAATAACGTACTCCTGATCTACCCGAAACAGCTTCCGATTTATTCACCCCAGACTTCAAAATTACTGATTTTCTTATAACTCCGGTACTAAAATGGAATTAGCATACAAATTAATGTATAACAAAAAGCCATAAACATACCCTAGACGACTGATATTATTTTCTTCAATTACCGATAGTCTTTGAGAACTTGGAAGAACACCTTGTTTTTCTCTTTCTACAGATTTTGCTAACACGGTTGCACTACTTGAAATCTGAAATATCATTATAGTATTATAACTGTTTAAGTAACACTTTCATATTTGTCCATATTTGTATTTGCACATACTTGCTCCATAATACTTTTCTTAGTACCTCTCGATAGTGTTCTAAAAATAACATTTTCTGGTACAGTAATCGGTTGTACTTGCTGAGTAATATTTCCATCAGGAAGAGCTTTAAGAATAACATTCTGTGCTACTGTTAGGGACTGCACGCCCTGTTCAGAAGTTTGTTGAAGTGCTTCGAGAGGAAGCACTACGTATGTATAAACTTCGTTTTGGCCGCTTGTCTGAGGTTGTAGTGTTGCCTTCATTTTTTATGATACTTATCTAGAAAGCAAAGAAACCCCATAGAAACTGCAGACTATAATGAATACATATATTTTTGAGGTTAGATTTCCCGTGAGTACATACATGAACTTAACCTATTCACAATTATATAATTCGAGTTTGTCACAATAAAAACATTATTAAAAGCTTATAGTACAATAAAAATGTCTTATCACTTTAAAAGTTATTATCACAT
Source organism: Limonius californicus (assembly GCA_014611495.1). Classification (NCBI taxonomy): domain Eukaryota; kingdom Metazoa; phylum Arthropoda; class Insecta; order Coleoptera; family Elateridae; genus Limonius; species Limonius californicus. The sequence continues at coordinate 5,496 of JABXWE010039401.1, forward strand.
AGTGGCACAATTTGTGTTTTGGTTTCATATCTGCTCGTTTGAACTACTGCGCACCTTTCATTTGTAATCAACGCCAGGGGCGTACGACTTAAGGCTCGTCTTTAGCTAGGCAAAATTTCGATTTTAAAATAAAAAGTGGTATGCAACCCAAAACTCATTGTCTACCTGCCTATAATAACAACGTACACGAAAGAATGTTAATCTTTAAGATAAGAATCAAAACAGTGTTACTACCTAAGGCGCTTAGGGGCATGAGTAATAGCCGCCTACCGGTGGAGTAGGTCATAAGCAAATAACAATTTGTGTTTATTTACGTGTGAGTAGGGTTATTTAAATTAGACAATTACAAAGATTATTTTTAAAGTGTCTAATTATTGTATGGGTTTAGTGCTCCTCTGAATTTTGTATTTTTGAGACCCTAAATCGAATTAGCAGTTTATTGTTTTGGGTGTCTTTGTTTGCTCCGTCTAATTTGATACATGGTGTTGGTTTTGGGCATTCTGGTTACTGCCACTGGTCATTTGTTTAAGAATTAAAATCCTTACGACATGAAGGTTTTGGATGTTCCTATTTTGATTTTGATGTTATTAAAGAAACGCGAAAAGGATTTTTATCTATTTTCAGTTTAAAATGTGGTGTTTGTAATACAATTAACTCCGCTTCTACTGAAAGTAAAGAAAATACTTAAATGGACGTTAATTTATGTGCGGTATCGGCAACAATTTCTATAGGTGCTGGCTACTCGCAATTACAAGAGTTTTCTTCTGCACTTGATATTCCATCTCCATCGAGCGCCACGTTTTCTAATTATCACAGTAAAGTATGTGATATTTACAATAAAGCTGCTTTTGAAAGCCTGAAAGAAGCCGCCGAAGAAGAAAAAAAGTTGGCATTAGAATTGGGCGAAGTAGATGCGGCAGGTTATCCTTGTATTACCGTAGTAGCAGACGGTGCATGGAGCAAAACATTATACAAAACTAATTATAGTGCTTTGTCAGTTGTAGCTTGTTTAGTCGGTCTTCGCATCAAAAAAGTTCTTTACGTAGTAGTAAAAAACAAGTTTTGTATTATTTGCGCTCGACAAGATTTATACAGAAATGGCGTTTGTCCCGAACACATTTGCTATAAAAATTGGTCCGGAACATCAACAGCAATAGAGGCCGGCATTATAGTCGAAGGATTTCAAAAATAGGTTGAAATGTATGGTCTAAAATATATTAAATCAGTGGGCGATGGCGATAGTAGTGTCTACAGAAAACTGGTAGAGTGTATGCCTTATGGTCCCAATCCAAAAATCATATTCTAAGAAACTACCTACATAAATTAAGGGATATTTCCAAAAAACCGTTTTAAAATACCATATTAAAAACTGCAGTTTCCAACAATCTTCTCAGATTCAGAAGCGCAATTACCAAAGCTATTGAATATAGAAAGAATGAAGACGTCTCGGTACCAGAAAAAATTAAACAACTGGAATTAGACATAGACGGTCCAATCCACATTCTTGGAGATCACAGTGCCTGTAGGGAACGAGGGTATTTTGGAACGGTCCGAAAGATAATGAATTAAATTTGATTCCTGAATTTCAGCGAAGTGGAGCAAATTTTAGCAGCCACGCGGCGGGTGTCTAGCCAGCCCAAAAGTTTGATATATGATATAACAAACCATTCAGTTTAACAATATCAGTAGCAAAACCGGTAGGAGGGAAAAAAGTTAATTTTGCCATTCGACGATGATATCAAGGCAGATGTAATTCTGCAGTAATTGCTCATAACAACTTAGGGAACCTACATGGAGTCGTGCTACGACACATGAATTCCTATTTCTGTGAAACCTCCGGAAAAAAACCCCTCGTAGAATTTAATTGTAAAAACAGAACAAAACTTTGCCGCCCACATTTGGATTTCATGAACATTATTTTACTTAACAAAATATAAAATACACAAGAATTTTGGTTTATTAATACACAAGAAAATTTGTATGACACGCACTTCGCATAGTCCATTCTGGTAATTTAATTTCTGGTCTTCTTCTTCTTCGAGTGCTTTATTTCTTACGAGATGGGTTTATGGGATTAACCTGTCATCCGTAGTTGACGAGGGTCGATATATTTCGATAATTTTGTTCTTGTAAGAGGTGTTGCCTATGTTTTCATGAAATTCTTGAATATTTTAGGTCTAATTCTCAGTAGTAATAACCAAATTACGAGGACTCTAAACAAGTTGAAGATTTGATTAAGTAATCAAATTTTACCATCTGAATAACTTAGTTCACCATGCTAAAGAGCCGGATTTTCAAAAACGCATTTAGCTTGTCAATTATAGGCTAAAACGCCCCTTTTATAAATGAGCCTCACATATGTTTATTATCAAAACTTTTAAAATTTTATTTCTTTACCCTGAGCAAGTAAGCATTGTATAATCAATTTATGAAGTGAGAATTCTTCTAGCTTTCACCGTTTAGCAGTAATTTGGTTTTTAGAATGTAATTTTTGCCATCAAATATCGCTTGCTAAAGACCAGCCTTAACACAATGTCTCAGAATTAAATACTTCTCTCTTAAAATATCCTGCCATTTAATATTTCCATTGGGATTCAATTTAAATTTTATATGTTTACTAATCGTAGTGAAAGATCTTCGAATTTGGGAGGATTGTACAATAACAAATATTTCTTGGGTTAGGTACACAAATATTGTCGTGTTGATTACATTCAATTTATCTGGAATTCTCTTGCAAGTTGTTTTGACAATACTATCAAAAACGTTCTAGGTCATTGCCTTCTAGAAGGCAATGTCTAGGTACATCTAGATTTTATATTCGCCCGTAAATCTTAAACAATATCATTTGAATTCGCATATTCTGTGAAATCTAGCCCAAAATCTATGTGTTTAAGTGAATTGAAACAGAATCTATCAACGTTTATCAAGCAATTTAAAAATTTATTTTTACCAGTGCAAAAGACTTAAAAAACTTGTCCTTAACCCTGTGCATGTTAAATTACACATTCAGAAGTAGTTATTTTTATTTATATTTATTGATTATTATTTGTAATAACATACTTCGAAATATTACATAATGGTGGTAAATGTTATAAACTGTACGGATAAATGAAGACTAATATTTGATTTTTCACAGGCATTCCTTACTGTAATTTTATTAATCATGCTATATGTTAATCAAATTAATACTTGACAAATCAAAATAATTGTAATTGATCTATTAGTTTCTGAGTTACGCCACTGATAAAGAAATTAACTGATTACGATTGGTAGCATTGCACACAGCTGTCACAGTGTCAAGAGTCTAAATTTTCCGATAGGTTTTCTAGAAATGGCTTCACAAGCTGCCAAAGTAGGCGCAAGACAAGTAAAACCGCTGTTGTCTTTAGATATTGAAGAATCAAGAAAAAGAGTTCTAAATTTGTATAAAGCTTGGTACAGACAATTGCCATACATAGGTAACCTAACCTCAATTTTACATAACAATTTGCAAGGATTGTTTATGTTCTAGTAAGGCAATTCGACATTCCCAAAGATGTAGAGCAATGTCGCCAGAAGTTGAGAGAAGAATTTAGGAAACATGACCATTTAAACGATGTCCGTGTGATTGATATGTTGATTATTAAGGTACAGTGATGGAAGTAACTCTTGCAAGTCGTAAGAAATCATTGTGCTAACATGGTTTCACCGAAAACAGGTTGTAGCAAAGTTTCAAGTTGTGTGACGATTATACAGAAAAAGTATTACAATCTGAAGTATGACAGTACATACAACTAGCCTAGAAGAGCTCATGTAAAGTCAGTTTAAGCACGAACCCTTGCAGACTGTGGTAGACTTTGAGGTTTTTAAATTTATGTTGATGTATTAATTCTGCATAAAATTCTATTATAATTAATTACAATAAAAGTAATATAAATACAAGTGTTTATGTTGCTAACTTATTTAGTTATTAAAACTTTCTATTCCACAAACCGATGGGTAAAATGTCTAATAGCTGCTTGTTTTTTAGGGTCAAATGGAACTCAAAGAAACTGTCAATGTATGGAAACAGAAAGGTCATATTATGAGTTACTTCAAGGAGACTATAGAACCAAAACCCACAGACTTTTTATCCAAATTCATTCAAGGTGTTAATTAACTTGAATGGCATATGATCACTTGTAGAAAATCTTAATGTATTTAATATCTGTAAAAATATGTAAAGTTAAACAATAGAATGTTATGTTCAATAAAATGCATGTTTTATCTTTTACAATATGAAATATTTAATACCTTGAATAAAAAATGCAAATCTGCAAATTTTTGCTAAAGGTTTGACTCAAGTTTAAGACATTGAACTTATTGTGCAAAATTAATGTAAATATTGACTCCTAGATTTTTTAGCATTAAAAACTCCATTAAATGCATGATTTACTTCTATTGTAACCATTTCCAGAAAATAAAAATGATTCAAAATTGACAAATAAAGAATCGCCCATGCAAATAAAATAAAGACTAGATTCTTCTTCAACCTTGGTATGTCAATTGTTGGACATAAGTTGCCCCGCGTTCTTCTCTGCTCATCTTTGTTCTGTGCTTGTTTGTATTATTATTTTCCTACATTACAGTTGTAAAAATTGATTTCATGATGTAATATGTTTGTCATTTGCTTTTATTGTGTAAGTATGCGGGTAGAAAACACATTTCTTCCACTAATAATTCTGCTGAGTATATACATTTTTAACATATGTAGGTAATTTCTATGATTATGTTAATCTGAAATTAATTAAGTAAGTAGGAATAGTGTAACCCCCAGTTGTGGTTCTATTTCTTTTCAAAATGTAAATGGGTGTAATACCTTCATGTCACATCAACTGCTACTGTAGAAGTTATACTTGGTAGCAATCATTTTACAGAGTAACAGGAAATAGTTGTACCAGAACATGTTTAGACAAATTTGAAATTAAATAATTGTGGATGTATTTTACCAGTTTTTAGCGTTGCACTTGATTTCAGTGGTGATCATATTAGTTACTGTATATTATTTTTAAATTATTGACAATTATTTTCCAGGTTTTATTACTTTATGTTTTTCTTTCTTTTCTTTTTCATTGACGTCGGTTACTTTTCCATTTCGTTTGATTTGATAATAATTCTATTTTTTGCATTTCTTCCGTATTTATTGATGGCTTCTTTGGTTTAATATTTTTGTAGTTGTTGGTTCTCTACTTGCATGATATCTATACTACGAGGGGAGATTTTTATGTTATCTGCCTAAGTATGAAGGAAACAAGTTAGAGAACAAACAAAATTTTATTTTTCAACGTAAAAAACGACGCCCTCTCAAGTGTTTTTTGAGTTTTGGAAAGAGATAATAGTCACAGGGGGCGAAGTCGGGACTGCACGGTGGATATTGTAATTCTTTAACGATTCATGCTTCATGCACCCTACAGTTGTCTTGCAGAAGCACAGTTTTCTGGGCAAAATTGTGAGGTCTTTCCTCGTGTATAGTTGCTTTCAAATTGGTTATTGTTTCTTTTGTAGAAATGTTATTGAAGACCCTTTTGGCATAAAATTCCTTCAGCATCCCAGAAAACTGGGGCCTTTACATTTCCCGCTGAGAATTGGGTGGTGGAGAGCTATTGTATGGACTCTTGTTTCGTCGGTGGGTCCCAGTGGTGTACCCAGGTCTCACCACCAGTTACAATTTTAAAGAATAAGTCCTCATCTTGGGATAAAGCCGTCAAATTATCCTCGCAAAAATGTCGCCTACACAATTTTTGTTCAGGAGTGAGCAGCCTGGGAATCAACCATGCTGACAACTTGCTTATTCCCAAATCTTCATGAAAGATTTTAAAAACAGATGTTTCTGACATACCTGCTTCTGTTGCAATAACTGAAACTGTCACTCGGCGATCAGTCAACACCAAATCTTCAATTTTCTTTATGGCCTCGTGTGTTAGTGCTTCAAGAGGTCTTCAACACTTTGGGTCATCCTGAAAGGACGCTCTACCCTATTTGAATTGCTTACACCAAAATTTAACTTGAAAACAGGACGGGCTATTTTCCCCATACACAGCCACCATTCTCTCATTGATATTCTTTGGATTATTGTCTTCTTTCGATAGAAATTTCATGACGGTTTTGTGTTCAAGTTTTAAATCAATCATTTTTGCGCCTCTAACTCTATACAGAAATCATAAATCTTTAGCGAGTTGTATCAAACTTGAGGATACACTCTAAAATGTCACATAGACTTGACATACTAGGTAGATAACATAAAAAACTTCCCTTGTATACTATAGTTTATTTAAATGTTAGATACATCATTCCATGTAGGGTAAGGTGGCATAAATCGACCACTTCTTGCATTTTATTTTTTTATAAGATAGGAACAAAATTCTTAAAAAAGTAAATAGTACACTATATGCAGTGGTTATTTAGGTACAACATACATATTTTTTCAAATTTATAGCTATAAGCGTGTGGTCCTGGTTTTAATAGGTATCTATAAAACCTTGTAATTGGTACCTACGATTTAGGAGACCAGTTGCTTAAATCATACCAGAGGTTGCCTAAATGGTACAACTGTATTTATTATAAGGTAGGTTTTGCGGGAAAAATGTTATTAAACAAACTTTTAATAAAATATATATTGTTTCTTTATTAATACAAAAGGAATAGCATTCCTAACATTCAGAAGTAATATCTACTGGCACAAATCGCATGTGTACGAGACTGCAGTGGATGTTATCTCTATACACGTCTCGTGTGCCCATTTTTTGCAAGTAACACATTACTATACCATATTTTCTTTAAACCTCTCCTCTCACAGAAAACAGAACCAATCTCTTGATTGGCTTCAATTATTATTAATGATGAATCTCCAGCAGCAGAATCTTTTTTACCTCTGAAATAGGTTTCTTTTAATTATTTGGTTCTGATTTTGCAGAGGTGCCCTATTTAATTTTTGGGGCTTTGTTCCCTGGAACTTTCTTTGCTGGACCATTCTTTTTATTAGCTTGTTTTTCTTTTGCCACTTCCAGGTCACTTTTGTGTGTATGGATTTGACGTTAAAACTGTTGCCTTCTGAGCGGCTTTTTGCAGGCGTAAGTTATATTTTCATGTTGGTGTTGGTAAAGGGCTTATATGACGAATGGGAACAGCTAAATGACTGACTGTTGATTTGAAATCAGATTCCTGAATTATACGTGGATCTTTTAAAGACTTTCCTGTGTTCACTGCATAACATAAGTCGCTGGTTGAAGGTTGAGGGTCTTGCTGATGGTCTTCCAAATTAATTTCTTGATTATTAGATGCTTCTACAGCTTCTCCTTGTTGATGTTGTACTACATCATTCAAGTTGTCATTTGCAACAAAATCTGAATCAGAAATCTATCGACTGGCCTCACACCTGTGGCATGGAAACCATTGATTGAATTGTTTATAGATGCTAACTGAATATAAGCTTCCATAAGCAATTGTGTAACTTCGAATTGCGTGACCTTTTGGCCTGGATTACTACGAAGCCATTTGGTCGTAGTTAGGCTGTAGTTCGATTCCATGGACTTAAATACTCCCACATCCAGTGGTTGTAGTCTGTGTGTGGTGTGCCCAGGAAGTTGAAGTGACAAAATACCGTTATCCCTAGCTAGGGTTATTGCCTCTAAATTTTTTGAATGCGTACTGTGGCCGTCCAGCAATAGAAGTACCTACTTTATGAGTCTTAGATGGTTTAACATAATCAATGAAGTGACGAAGTCATTAACTCTGAATTTATATAAACTGACTCTGAAACTTCAATTAGACTACCCGGAAATACTCCATTCTGGGTGCATCCTTTGTCTTTTAAAAATAATCATAGATGGCACATAAAGCAATTTTTCTCTTATTTTACCCCTGGAAGTAGATTTATAAACACGATATCTACAACATGAATATGTAGTATCTATTGTGCTGAAGTATTGCTACATTCTACTACATGGAGTGTGCGTGTATTACGAAATGATATAATACAGCTACATGTATGACCTTCTTTCTTATACTGAATTTTCAGTATATGTTTTGAAACTTCTGCACTGCTGTTTCTATTTAACAAAATGGTTTTTGATAACTATAGTTATAACGGATTTTTACTGTAAAATACTACCTGCTCGTTTAGCAGATCTCGGTCATGGTTAGATAAATTTTACTATTAATATTATTTATCATGATCCTCGTTTGTACCGCTTGCGCAGTGTCGAGGCGGTGTGGGGCAAGGCTAAGCTAGTTTGTGCTTGCACTTTAATTTATTTTATGATTGCTACTGTGTATAACGAAAGATGATAATATATAATGTACTAAGGCACTTTCTATATTTTTTTTAATATTATATGGAAGATTTTTTGAACGTTAAAATATAGTTAACACTTTTACTTATAATTTACCTCACATGAAAACATTGAAATAGTTTACTGAAATAGTTTACTGGGTGCTGACCATTACTTATTACTTATAACAAAACTTTCTTTCGTGGTTTTGCTTAGGCAAACATGGAAATGATATTTTCTAATTATTTATTTTAGTATAATTGGTCTCAGTTTACAGCAATGCTAAAGCGAATAATCGTTGCTGATTGATAGCTGAGTATAATAATTTTTGATCAATATTAATTTGGTAAAGGAACGTTCTGCTGAAGCTACGGCTACACGGATTGTTTGAAAATTGCAACAAGCAGTAATTATTTACGAAGAACTACTAGCAGAGGAATAATCTTCGATCAATATAAAATTCAAAATTTCTTTTAGTGATGTAATATTTTTAAAATCATCTTTAAAGCACGTCCTAAATGAAACCAACTGGCTTGAAATTTGATCACTTAAGTCTTCTGAATATTTTTAATGCAGTTCTCTTCCTTTTTGATGTATTTCTTCATCTGAATAATATTAAACTTTCTGCAAATATGAATTTAATTCTTAAATTCCCCTCTCATTTAAATAGACAAATCCTAAACCTCGAGTTAACTTTTAAATTAAAAAGACCTTATTATTGTATTTTATTTTTATTCAAAAATTCCATTACTTTTTTTGTTATTTTTTATGTGGAAATAGATATGTGCCCCTGGCCTTTTTAGGACGTGTGCGGTCACACACGCCTTCCGGTAGTTACACCCCTGACTTGAAAGATTTTGTTCGCGGCCGGCGTGAGCCTAATAAATTTTCATAATTAAAACTTACATTTGGTGGTCTCATTGACTACTCAAATGCCAAATTTTGTTACAGCATTGCAAATAATAATAATCTTTCTTGAACACAAGTTAGTTTTATATCGGGTTTATTTATTGCTACCGTCCCGGGTAACAGAAAACGAATTTCTCCGTATCTAAACGTTTGGTGGTCTCATTGGCTATCAAGATACCAAATTTTGATATGGTATTATAAATAATAAAAATCTTGCTCATACAAAAGATAGTTCTATATCGGTATTCTTTATTGCTACCGCCCGCGGGTAACAGAAAACGAATTTCGTCGTATCGAAACGTTTGGTGGTCTCATTGGCTATCAAGATACCAAATTTTGTTATGGTATTGCAAATAATAAAAATCTTGCTCGGCCAAAAGTTAGTTCTATATCGGTTTTCTTTATTGCTACCGCCCGCGGGTAGAAAACGAATTTCGCGGTGCCGAAACGCTTGATAATCTGATTGACTATCAAGATACCAAATTTTGTTATGGTATTGCAAATAATAAAAATCTTGCTGGACCAAAAGTTAGTTTTGTATCGGGTTTCTTTATTGCTACCGCCCCAGGTCACAGAAAACGAATTTCTCCGTATCGAAACGTTTGGTGGTCTCATTGACTATCAAGATACCAAATTTTGTTATGGTATTGCAAGTAATAAAAATCTTGTTCGACCAAAAATTAGTTCTATATCGGTTTTCTTTACTGCTACCGCCCGCGGGTCATAGAAAATGAATTTCGCGGTGCCGAAACGCTTGATAATCTGATTGGCTATCAAGATACCAAATTTTGTCATGGTATTGCAAATAATAAAAATCTTGCTCGTACAAAAGATAGTTCTATATCGGTATTCTTTATTGCTACCGCCCGCGGGTAACAGAAAACGAATTTTGCCGTATCGAAACGTTTGGTGGTCTCATTGGCTATCAAGATACCAAATTTTGTTATGGTATTGCAAATAATAAAAATCTTGCTCGGCCAAAAGTTCGTTCTATATCGGTTTTCTTTATTGCTACCGCCCGCAGGTAACAGAAAACGAATTTCGCCGTATCGAAACGTTTGGTGGTCTCATTGGCTATCAAGATACCAAATTTTGTTATGGTATAGCAAATAATAAAAATCTTGCTGGACCAAAAGTTAGTTTTGTATCGGGTTTCTTCATTGCTACCGCCCCAGGTCACAGAAAACGAATTTCTCCGTATCGAAACGTTTGGTGGTGTCATTGACTATCAAGATACCAAATTTTGTTATGGTATTGCAAGTAATAAAAATCTTGTTCGACCAAAAATTAGTTCTATATCGGTTTTCTTTATTGCTACCGCCCGCGGGTCATAGAAAACGAATTTCGCGGTGCCGAAACGCTTGATAATCTGATTGGCTATCAAGATACCAAATTTTGTTATGGTATTGCAAATAATAAAAATCTTGCACGACCAAAAGTTAGTTCTATATCGGTTTTCTTTATTGCCACCGCCCCTGGGTAATGGAAAACGAATTTCTCCGTGCCGAAACATATGGTGGTCTCATTGACTATCAAAATACCAAATTTTGTTATGGTATTGCAAATAATAAAAATGTTACCTGGACCAAAAGTTAGTTTTATATCGGCTTTCTTTATTGCT
>JABXWE010039412.1:0-13508 GCA_014611495.1 Limonius californicus
TATGTCAAATATCTTCCAAGCAACTATTTGTGTTATTATAAATACAATTCGTTATGTGAAAATTTCCTGGCAAATAAATAGAGTAAACGAACAAAAATGTAAATAAACGTTAATTATGATAAATTTAACTTAACGAGGGTCAGTACTTAAGTTACTTTAGAAATATTGAATAGTTACTAAACTATGGTTAAGTTGCTACAATTATTCTTTACTTTAAAATACAACAAAGAAATTTGTTTTAAAATTCATTAATTAAACTGAACATCCATAGAAATTTCAGGTGAGTTAATGCCTCTTAAAACTAGTTAAAAAGGTGTCCGACAGGGTTGTGTGCTATCACCGCTTTATTCACAGACAATTTTTAAAGAATCACTCGATGAAACATCAGGCAGAATGAAGGTTAATGAAAAATAATAAACAATATACAATATGCCTTCGACACAGTCATCATAACAAGCAGTCCAGATGATGGACAATATAGTTCCACATAGTGAGAGATTCGGCTTATTTATGAACACAACCAAGATAAAAGTAATGGTATTGTCAAAAACACCGACAAACATAGCCGTATCAATCAATGGCAACATTATAGAAGAAGTGACCAATTATCAAGTATCTGGGGACCATAGTGAACCAACACTGTGACAAGACAAAAGAAATACAATCGAGAATCGAACAGGCAAGAAAAATGTTCACCACAATGAGAAACTTCTTTTTTAGACCGGACCTAAGTCTAGAATTGAGAATTCGCATACTAAGATGCTATGTGTTACCAGTACTCCTCTATGGGTGCTAGAGCTGGACCCTTAACCCTTCCAGGGAAAAAAGAATTGAAGCCTTCGAAATGTACCTCTACAGACGCATGCTCAAGATACCATAGATGCAAAGAGTAAGTAACGTTGAAGTATTCACTCGTATGAAGAAGCAAAAAAAACTACCGCTTACAATTATGGAAAGGAACACTCAATACTTAGATCACATCATGAGAGGGAGTCGGTACGACTTCTCCAACTTATTATTGAAGGCAAAATCCAGGGCAAACGGTCAGTCGGAAGGCCGCAGAACGCGTGGCTGAAAGATCTGCGCCGATGGTTCGGCTGCACATCAGTTGAAATATTCCGTGCAGCAGTGTCTAAAACAATAATGGCTATATGGATCCCTTCGAAGGGAGATGGTGTGAGAAGACGAAGAAGAAAACTAGTTAAAGATAGCGTTTAAATTACATGAAAACAACAGGATTTGTTTTTGTTTTCAACATGTTTAATAAACGGTGGTAGAGAAGCTGCTTTAAGGAAGTCTAGCTACCACTATATTACAGTGTTTGGTTCTTACATATTTATTAAAAATATGAAAAATAGGATTTAGACAGCACCGTGTATGCAATAGCAGCAGACATGAATAAAAGAAAAGAAAATTTGAATTTGAGTGTCAAAGATATAGAAGCCGGTAAGTACTACAAATACTTGGCAGTGTTAACAGCGGAACAAGGTAATAGTCATTTAGAGATAGATCGCAGAATCAGGCAAAGTAAATAAGTTATAGAGAATGTAAACTCCACACTGGGGACAAAATAAATCAAAAAGGACACAAACTAAAAAATATACAAAGTACTACTGGAAAGTATAAATATAATGAAAATATAATGACAGACGGCTCCAATTGTAGGTAATTAGTAAAAACAATATTAAAAAAAAATAACTGCTGTAGAAATGGATTTTCTTAGACGAAGTTGTCGGACTTCCAGACTGGAACATAAGAAAAGACGACATTCGATGACAGATAGGAATGGAAAAAACGTTAGTAGAAAGAAAAGAAGTCAAAAGATGGACAAACAAAGTGTGCAAACGGTTATCAACGGAGCGAACGAAGAAGACAGGAAGAGAGGAGGCCTAAGGGAAGCCATGGAAAAGGGGCAATTGACGAAAGCAGATTGGCACCACCAAATTCTATGACGTAGTAGGCTGCGAGACAAGGCATATATGCTGTAAAATCTCGCTAATATGATATTATAATTTATTAAAAATAATAAAATTGAATCTAGTTACGAAATTCGCTAATAAGAGCATCGATACACATTCGCATTAAAAATATGATTACATTATACAGGGTGTTTCCAAATAAGTGCGAAAGTTTCTAGGGGGCGATTCCTTGTCGAAAATTAAACGGGGTCTTTCATGTAAACAAAACGTGACAGCCACCTACTAGATTTTTTCGATTCCATTTGTAGAAGATCCGTTCATGCAGGCTGTTGTATTTTATTTTTTTATTAAGAAACTATTGCTTTTACGGAAACAACACAAGAGTTAAAAAAGTTTAGCACTAAATCATTCTTTTCATCAGAAATTTTTAAATCAAGAAATTTTATTTTGTTAAAAAGTTCTGGTAAAAAATGGAATAGGGGTTGCATGTTTCACCCATCAAAAGATCCCAACAAAATTAAAAAAAAATTCATAGGTAGCGGTTTTATTGGTAGAACACGCCCACAAAATGCCATTTCTTTAACTCTTCAACAATTTCACAAAAGCAAAAAAAACTAATTTTTTTTCTCATTTTTGGAAGCGTGTAACTTTTCAAGGACAGGCCTAAGAGCTTTTGTTTACATGAAAGACCCCCTTTAATTTTCGGCAAGGAATCACCCCCTAAAAACGTTCGCACTTATTTGGAAACACCCTGTATAATGAATTGAATTTATAATTCATTGCAACTTAAAATAAAGTTAAAAACAATTACACAGTCTTCAATTACATTTAGACTTCAAGTATCCTTTTCGGCCTGATTGCTTGTAACATACAATATTTGGAATCTCTGCAATAATTTAGAAATCGATGAACTGTCTTTTAGATACAGAAAACCGTTTGGTTGTATAATTTCATTGTTTATGTATATGGCTATATTGTCAATTTTTAGATATAGACCAAATAATTCAACCTACTGAGAGCAAAGCACTTTAAGGCACTCGCTGCTTCACGATTTACTAATTTCATAATAAAACTTGTACAGAACTCAGTCCGGTTTGTCCAGCAGTTCAGAAGCTAACTTAAAACGTGGGAAATTCTTGAGAAAGCTTACAAGAAGATAGATATCACTGGATATGCTAAGTCATTCATTCAGATATACACAATTGTACTCTAAGAAAATAATCATAGAAAATTAACTAAACCAGATGTATGTAGATTAAATAATTATAGTTGTTGGTGTGGTGGTAGCTTACTTGGCAGACCACTCGCTTCCTGGACAAAACGTCGACTGTGGCTTGGATTCAATTCCCCAGCCATACCACGCAGCATATAATAATCTTGTACTGCAACCCACTATACAGAAATTCCCAATCCGTTTCGGACCCGTAGGAAGTTAATGCCATAAGCCTTCTAGGGAACTGCTCTCATTCACAGACGATCCCCTACTTGTATCGACAATTGTATTGACCATACTGTATATTATATCTAGAGAGCGGTATGCAAGCTATTTTGCTGTGCGTAATAACTATGTAGTAGCAGCTTAGAAACTTGTTTAATTCAATCCTAATCATGACAAAAGCAACTGTATTAGAAACAATTATTTTCATGATATTTTTGTTGTCTATTTTTGTAAGTACCTATACCTGAATATCCTTTAATTATGGTACGTCTTTTGTGAATTTAACTTTAAGTTTCTTGGTTTCGTAATTAGCGTATCTTGATGTACTGGCAGTATTTATGAGATATCTAGAAGTTTGGAGGAAAACATGAAACATTTAACAACGTAAAGCATTTGATTATTAGCCGCAAAAATTAATCGTAATGGATATTCTATGGCTATCGTTATATTTTTAGACACTGTTAATTGCTGTATTTTTTAGATATAATAAATAAGACTGTACTAATAACATGAAACCATATTCTCTTTATCACTTTATCTTTTTAGTCAACAGAAAACAGCTGCTTTCGTGTTGAGAAATATACCGAGTGCAACTAAGTCGTAACAGGCCATTGGCCTAGACACAGAAGCAGAAGAACTAAGTCGTTCCTGGTCAAAGCTGTTTTTGATACTATTGTCCGTCAGTTTCTTCAGGTTAAGACAATTTTGTATTGTATTCGTAAATCGATCATTGAACCTTATTATTTTTTAAATATACGGAAGTTAACGTTACTTCCGCGCGCTACTTTGAAATACAGCAAACTTTTTTACCACAAATTCAACACAAATTTGGAGACTATTAGTTTCAACAAGACGACGCGACAAGTCACACTGCGAAAATTAGTAAAAAACTCTGCGTTATGTTTTTTGTAAAAATCTGATTTAAAAAAATCATACTATTCCTTCGTCAGCAAGATCTCCAGAACTTTGGGACAATTTGAAAAGTAGAGCGTATGTGAATAAGCCCATAAATATGGAAGATCTATAAAGGGACACAGCAACCGAAATAAATGCTATTCAATGGGACGTCCGTCCTTAAGCGGTTATGGAAAATGTTGTCAGCCGTTTAGAAGAATGTATTGGAGAGAAAAACAATCATCATGTTTTTTAAATATTGGGTTTAATTTTTAATGTCTATGTTCCAATTGCCATGTTGAAGTACTGGGCCTAAATCACGTTTTTAATTTTAATTAAGCTACAAAATTTAATTAACTTGATAGTTTGTGAATCAAAGGACAGTTACACATTAGGTCAAGCGAGCACTTTAACACTGCAACCTTGTAATATTGCAAAAATGGATCTGAAACAAGCAACTACCAAATTATGGTAACAATTTCAATCTCCCATGATCTGCAATACGCATAGCAATGAGAATTCATGAACGTAATCACATACTCCGCATGGTGCTGATAATCCCAAGCTAAGCGGTAAAATGATTTAGGATTGCCGAAGCCATCACTGAGCAAAAAGTCAATCGCTTGCAGCGCGACAAGAAATTCGCCGTGGCAGAAATGATGTGAAAATTAATCGTTCCGGTAATTGCTAAACTTGGTTCAGGGAAGAGCGCTAAGTTATATACAATTTTTAAATTGGTGTATATGAAATTTTAAAAGGAAAACAATTGTTAAATTTTTATTTCCTCTTGCTTAGTATACAATTTGCTAAAATTTGTTAGGGGTAACCATCACCAATTAGTAACTAAAAAATATTAACAATGGTCCCAAACTGTAGGTGAAGTTTTCAGATGTAAGCTACTTCTAGTACACTATAGTATAGATTATTCTATAAACTAAAATAATTCTCTGAAATGTATCTTCCTAACGTTTGGGACGTCCAAATATACAACAGAACCATCTTTTTACGGAAGAGCTTTTATTTTTTCTGCTTTGCGGGAGGAACATCTTCTACAAGGACGTAGGCTTTGCTGTGGAGTAATTCTGTTGTACCATTATATGATTTAATGTCAATCAAGAATTGTCCTCTTGGAATGCTTGGAGGAATCTGGTTCATATCCACTACTGCGTTGGCAATTCCGTATGTTCCCTGAAAATATAAAAGAATAATAGATTACTCAAAAAAAAAAACATTAATATAACCATTTTAAATAATAAATTTTTAGTATTTTAAAGTGATTACCGACAAATTAAATAGTTAATTGAAGTTTTGCTAGAGATGAAGCTCCCTAATTTTAATTATTGATGGCAATTAAAATTCACTGTTTCTCACATATTTGACATACTCCAAGTATTTTCACTTTATTTGTAAAATAACTACTAGACCTACATGGGTATAATAAATTTTATTATTAAAAATAGAAACAGAAGAGCAAAGAACGTTAGAAATATACAGAAATACTATCAAGGTATTGTTCTTTGATATCAAAATATGAAGATCCGAATGGCATAATATAAAATATAATGTGACATTTAAGTATTTCGTATGCATGCAGATGTAAAATTCAATATTCATATACAGGGTTGCTCAATACTGCATCAAAGTCCAATATTGGCATCAATAGAATGATTTGAAAATGTGAAATATGTAGCCAATTGATATTTATTATACGTGGAGTTTTTTCACTAAGGCAAATTTAATTTATTTCAAAGAGCATTTTCTCAATTTTGCAAATGAAACACTCTGTATTTTTGAATTAGCACGTTAATTCTCCACAATTTTTATAAATATTGTCCTATACCTAAAATCGATATTTTTGGAGATATTTTGATTTTGACTTCTTTTTCTTGCTACTATCTTCTCTTCAATGGACGTTTATTGTTTTCACATTAAGAATAACACAGTTATGAGGAATTAATCAGCTAGCACATGCAGATTCTAACACATATTTTGGAACTACCTGACAAATTTAGAATCATTTATTTAGGGTTATTGCAAATTCTGCTTAACTTTCAGACATTTCTGAAGTCACGTCTTCAATACTTTATTTTTTGATTAGTCAAAACAATGAAAACTAAGCTCTGTAGAGATTTTATGTATATGTTACCGTTAGTATCCAAATTCCGTTAATACGTATCTAACACGCAATTTCAGGAAGTAT
Source organism: Limonius californicus (assembly GCA_014611495.1). Taxonomy (NCBI): domain Eukaryota; kingdom Metazoa; phylum Arthropoda; class Insecta; order Coleoptera; family Elateridae; genus Limonius; species Limonius californicus. The sequence continues at coordinate 6,452 of JABXWE010039412.1, forward strand.
GCGAAATAACTAAAATGGTTAGCTATTACGCATAATGGCTAAGGAAATCAGGTATTATGCAAAGCCACTAACCTAACCTCTAATTCGTCATAAACCTAGAACTGTTGGTAGCTCTTATGCATAATTATTAGACTGATATCAGTGCATATGCATAATAACTGAAAATGTGTAGTTAATAATATGCGTAGCAACTAACATGATAAGTTAAAATGCATAATAATCAACCATTTTAGTTATTTCGCATAATTCCTGATTTAGTTAGTTATTATGCGTATTAACGGTTTCTGCATATTAGCGGTGACATATACATCTAACAAAGGAATATTTCGTTCTCGATATAAATACATTTATTTATACCGGAACACCCTATAGATTTTTGTTTTTTATGCGTTCCTCTGATTGTTCTTACCTAATTTATTTAATAAAAATCCATGTTTGCATGTTTTTCATTTTTTACTGATACTTATTATTATACAGTGTCCGCTTGGTCCGTGTCCACAAAAATCAATGACAACAAGCAGCGATTTAAGTAAAATTTATAAACTATTCTATGTTTCGGATAATTCTGTGACAACCCATGTGCTGCAACCCCCTTAATTGCTATTAACATATAACTGTCATTAATTTAATATATCGTTTTATTTTTAATTACACCGTTTATTTTCTTTCTTTGTTTATTAATTGTATAATACTTTCGAGCTTTACCTTATGATTTCTAATGTGTTATCTGAAACTTGATGAATTATTTATCCCAACACGGAACATTCTATTTCTAAATTCATATAAAAATAGTTCGAAATTTAGAATAGTCCCTTATATAATGTAGAGAACCCAAAATGAAATGAAAACGCTTCACCTGAAGCAGCCAACTTCAATTTGTTTGTACTGAGGTCTCCTGACTTAGAAATAAATTAAAGCTGAATTAATTCTGAAGCATTACTAACCACCTCCAGAATTATTTTATTTTCGTAAAACATCGTCGGCTCTTAAAATTTATATGTGCAAATAGCTTAATATTCTTTAGTATCCTTCTAGCAGCATATTTTTCTTTCCACTTTAAAGATAAAAATAGGAAACTCTACCTAAATGAAAAATTAAATTGAAATGATTTTAAAGAAAAATATTGCAAACGTTTCAATTTCAGCCAGAAATTCAATTTAGCTATTTTCTTAGAATTGCTGTATTTAAGCCAGTATACAGGTTTTTTGGGCCAACAACAGAGTTTCATTATAAAACCCATTTTGAGATAAGAAATACTTCCTATACTAGTTGAATTTTTGTTACTGAAACTTGCAAATGAACCCGCGGATCTACACAAATGTATAGTAAACTCTTATCAGAAGCCATCGGTACTAAAGAGGTGTTTAAACCCTAACGGGGACTTTTTCTTATCTTCTAAGGATTTTTGCTACGGTGATATCACACAGCTTCGATCTCCCTCGGCCTGACCGTGTCTTTTGCGTTTCACGACACGGATATGTGAGGGAAGTAATCCCAAATAAATTACCCTTAAGCTTCTCGATGTTAACTTTCGTTTTAGGGTAGAGTAAAATGTTCGCTGCAGTAACTTGTAGCGAAGATCATCGCTAAACATCACTTTAATATATTTTTTACTAGACGTTTGGCATGCAAAGTGTACCTGACTCACAATGAAGTTTTAAATAACTGTATGCCCCTACCTTCTGCATGGGGCACTTAGTGAAGTTTCCAAATTTGAAGAGTTCTTCGAGTTCGGGGAAACCGCTGGTGAGAATGTCGCAGACGTTGACATCATTGGCGGTAGAAATTAAGCGGGGTTCGCCATCTTCAATTCCATAAATTTCAACATTGTCCTGAAATAGTTTCATATTTAAGTCCTACTCAAACACACTCGGTTATCCCACCTTAAGTTCCATGCCAAGATCTTGTAACAGCTTTCCCGAACAGTTTACTCCCTGATGTGTTGCATTGTATTGGAAGACAGTTACGAATGGATCAGCTATAAAGTCTTTGTTGTAGGATATCAGATCTATTTTTTCAACAGTAAGCTTAAAATCTTCTTGCTAGAAAAGTTAACGTTTACAAGGATTAGAATTTATTTAAAAACTCAATAATAAATAATTCAGGGAATATATTTGTAGATCCCTCTAACATGTTATGTACTGGCCGAAACAAACAAAACCAACATAACCTGTTGAAATTATTTATATTGCTTTGAATTATTAAGAAGTACTCCTTGTGGTACATAAATATGTACAATTGTTGGATAAATAATGCAGCTCAAAATTTCTCACATTGTTATACACAAGTTACTATTAGGGAATTGCCTTGCATGTTTCGAAAAAGAAATAAGGGAACATTTTAAAAAAGTTATAAACGCATGGAATTTTTTCTACAAATTTTAATGTTGATTTAAAAAAATAATACTTTAATTCATGAGCAACATTCAAAATACAATCAAGGGTTAATCACTAATTTGGTGCTCCTTAAAAACAAATAAAATTGCATAGAATTTTACATAGTATATGACAACTGCAGACAACTCGACAAAGAAGATTTAACTTAATATTTATAATTTTGAGTCTGAATATGCAAAGTATAATATAATTTTGTCAACATCAAAAGTCGAATAATGTTTGTTTCGAATCGCAAAATGCAATTGGGTATTAGAAATTATACTTTTAGTACATTATCGATGTTTTCACTAAAAAATAGAATGGTTTACAACAATATTGGCAATACAATGCAAGGAGAATTATACGGTTTTAATGAAAACTAGTAATATATAAGATCATAATAGAGTGAATCAGTAATCATTAAAATCAATTAACATTTCAATTAAGTCATATGCTAGCACAGTAGCCGATGCTTAAACCAGAAAATCAATTGTCATTGTTTTTTTATTTGTATATTTCTGGAAGGATAAACGATCCTTAGTTATGCACTCAACGTACTTTCATAGCTTCTATATTAAAAAATCAATAGATCAATTTCCGAAACGTTATGATCTTTCTTATGATTTCATTTTGAATTTAAGGAATACAACAGAGACTTCTTCCTAAGGGACATGTTGGGGAAATAGGAGACTAACATCTAAAATGGTAACTTTGCTGACTTATTGCCTTCTGACAATATGGAAAAGTGGGAATTTCAAACCTGTACAGAACAAGTAAAAAATGGTTTAAATGAAAACTAGTTTATAATAAAATCAAATAAAAAACTTATCGACTTCTGCCAGAATAACGAACTCAGGTTTACAAATGGATTCTTCCAGCATAAAGATGTTCATAAATATACATGGACACAAGCAACAAGGCAACTAAGATCGATTATAGACTACGTCATTATTCGACAGAAAGCTGGTATGAAGGTAATGGATGTTAGAGTGCTGCGCGGAGCGGACTGTGGATCTGACCACCACCTAGTAAGGGGAAAAGTGATGTTTCTATATAAAAATCTGAAAAGAGACTCCAATTCGAAAAAGGACCAGGACCAATCGGGAATGGAAAAGATAGAGACCCCTATGTACAACATAGAAGGACTAAAAGAAGAGAATATACAAACACTGTACCGACAGAGATTGGATAAACTACTGAACGAACGGGAATATAATACGATATATGAACTACATGAGCATATAAAGAAAGCTATACATCAAGCATCCAAGGAAGCATTGGGTATAATAGATAAAACAGCTAAATATGGACAAAAGTGGTGGTGGAATGATGACATAGGAAAAGAAATAAATAGAAAGAAAGAAGCATACTTGAAATGGATAAATACTAGGCGAGATGAAGATAGACAAAAATATGTGGAAAAGAGAAGGCTAGTAAGAAGATTAGTAGTAGAAGAGAGAAGAAAACACTGGCACAGAAGATGTGCAGAAATATAAATGTGTATCGGAGGACGAAGATGTACAGAAGCGTGGAAATTTATTGACAATGTAAGAGCAGAAAAACGTACAACCACAATACAAACTATATCGCCGAAGAAATGGGAAGAATATTATAAGCACCTTCTGACAGAACAAAGGCCGCAATTTAAAGAGCAAGCAATTAACATACAAGTAGCAAGAGAACCAGTAAAGATGGAAGTCGAGACAGTAATAAAAGCAATATAGAAAATGAAGAACCGAAAAGCAAGTGGACCGGGGGGAATCATGGCCGAAATGATAAAGAGCGGAACAGAGAAATTGGCAAAAATGATTACGCAACTATTTAATAAATGTTTACATGGACAACCCGTTCCAGAGGAATGGAAGGTAGGATTTACGTCATCTAACCACAAAAAAGGAAACCAACAAGAATTCGAAAATTACCGAGGAATAACAGTAACATCAACCCCTAGTCGGCTATACGGAAGAATTTTAAGAGATATGATAGAAGAGGAGTACAAGCAGAAATAGTAGAAATAAATAGCGACGGCAGAGATTCGATAGAAATAAAAGAACGAATAAGACAGGGACGAAGAGCTATAAAAAGATTGAACGGGATATGGTGGCATAAAGAATTTACGAAGAAACGAAAAATAAACATCTACAATGTAATAGTAAAAAGCATAACGCTATATGGAGCGGAAGCGTGGAAGATTACAGAAGCTGATAAAAGAAAGATTACAGCGGTAGAGATGGACACCCTAAGAAGATCATGTCGGGTCTCAAGAAGAGACAGAATAACAAATGAAAGAATCAGAGAAATGATGGACGTGCAAGAGACAATACTAGACGATATGCAAAGAAAACAACTTATCTGTTACGGGCATGTAAGGAGAATGGCAGCGGGAAGACTACCGAGGGTGGCCTTGGAATGGATACCATCGGAAAGAAAGAGAAGAGGAAGACCCAGAACAACTTGGGGGGAAGGAATCCGAAAATCAATGAGCGACAGAAATCTGAACGACGAACAATGTCTTGACAGAACACAATGGAGAAGAGGTCTGGGAATCGAACAGCGGCACCAGACGCTATAAACCGAACATATATATATATATATATAAAACCTCTAAAAGCAAAGTGAAACCAGAAACAGTAACTATTAACTCAATGTTGCTTAAATCGCGATACGAGAAATGAAAAATTAGTGTTTTCTATTGCCACCGCGGCAAACGTTAAAGGGCCATATTTCCACTTGCGTTTTTATGGACCAGTATACAACACATTCCAGATTGAAATAAGATAAAATAATATACCCCAGAAACCATAAACATTTGTAAAAAAAGATATTGCCAACATAGATGCAAAAATACGGTAAAATCGTCTACTTTTACGACATGTTTTGAATTAATTTAATGAAACGTTTTCACCCTAATACAAATTACCATCCCATATCAACAAGCACACTCCAATCTCAACATTTATTTCTTTGAAACAGAACAAAGCCAAGACTCTGTTACTAATCTATTTTATCGTATATTATACGTAGTGCCTTGTACATTGGCTGCAATTCGCTTTCCAGCATTCAAGAAGGCGACCCTAAGCCCGTAGCTGACAGAGACAAACATAATGCTATGCCAACAAAATAATTATATTTAATATTTGGTTGCGTAGTTGGTTTAGGCCTAAAGCTGAAAAATACTTATGTTATTCATTTTATTAGAATTCGTATTTTTTGCACAGAGTAGCAGTTTTTTAGCATATGTATATGTTTTCTACTCAATATTTTTAAATTTGAGAAATAAACAATTGCTTCCAAAATGTTATAGCTTGATTTAAAAAATGGAAATCATGGAAATTATTTATTAATTTTAGGCAATGGCTTTTAATATAAGCAAATGTGGATTCAAATGCGAATATTATTGATTTCCCAACTGGAGATGTTAGAAAAATGCATACAAAATTATTAGTTTCTAAAAACTGGAAGATTCAGGGGTAAATGTATAAGATAACATTATATAATTTTTTTATGGCAAAAGTGTTTGAAGTTTACATTTTGATGTATAAAAATAACTTTGGAGAACTGTTTTTGAATCACGACGACGCGCATTAGTTTAAATACAAATCTGCGATTTACTTTATTGCGGTTTAAAAATAATATGATTAAATGAAAAGCCAACAACAAACAGCAACAAAGACAAAGGGTTCAAATACATTTTTGGAAAACAATCTTACATACATATAAATAATTCTTTGATGACGTGAAAATAAAAAATAATATTTCGGTATACTAAGTTAATACAAAATTCCTGAAAGCCCTCTATTTGAAAAAATTGTTTTTTAAATGTATATTATGTACAGAAAACCGGCGTTACTATAATTTTTACTCGCTCTGTATACCTATTGAAAGCTCGTTAAGCCCAAATCCACAAAAAACGTATCCACAAGGTAGTTATCAAGACTAGAATCTGATTACTTTTTAAAGCAAGAAAAGGTATCTGGTATTCAGATTAGTACGTGGATCGGATGATGGCTGATTCTGTGCAGAGTAATTCCTTGTTTTCACTAAACGTTAAGCTTTTCTGAATGAATCGATCGCGACTAGCAGCGCACACAAACGCTCATTCACCATCCAAACTCATTTAATATCGAACGAATTCAAGTTGTTTTATAGTCACAGTAATTTTGAAGTTTCATTAAGAAATTCTTCAATCCTTGCCAACTGTTCTCAATGAAATCCTTTTCGATTTGCTTTATACTTACTTTATTACATGCACATTAATTAATAAGTAAATATACAGTAATATTATTCAAGTTATTCAGCTAGAATAAACAAAACTATTAAAATTGTTGATAATATTATACAGTGCTTCCCAAAAGTAAGGGATAAATGCTATAAAATCGTTGAGAAAAATATTTCATAAAAACACTCGGACACGTCGATGTTTATTTTTAAATTATCATTTAGAGATGTAATTTTCAACTCCCCACCCCTCAACCCTAAGCCCTAGCAACTCCAACTTTAAAATTTCAAATAGCAAAGTACTCCTCATCTGATAGCTTTCTTTATGCTGAATACAACAAAAAAAGTTTTTCAAAATCGGTTGATAAATAACGGAAATATTTACCAAAATGTATTCAATTGAAAGTGCCAATATTCGAGCAGGCGTTGATACGGTTCTAGCAATGAGTGATAAAAACAATTGA